>CM026564.1:14447899-14748572 GCA_015143295.1 Tetracentron sinense | reverse complement strand
TGACCATGTATTTTGGCAGGCATGTCCGCATTTTCTTTCTTTTGTTTTCATTTGTAAAAAACTTGGATCATGTACATATATATATAGGGTTTTGTTAGACTTCCGATGTGCTATGATAGTTATGCTTCCGCTATTTTGTATATGATCATGTCCTTTATTGTAAGTCATGGCAAGTCGTCCAAGATTCACTCTAACTCGTAGGGTAGGTTTTGGGGCGCGACAGCATATGGCTCAAAGAGTTTGGGACCCATTTTGCCTGCTTGCGATTGATCACACCTGACTTGCGATCGATCGCACTCCCCAGATTTATTTGTTTTCTCTCATTTTTTCCCACTTTGGTATTTCAAATGGAAACATTTCTGGCATGTTAGAATTTTTAATTTCTTCTTTATTTATTGACCAAATTGCCCCTAAATTTGATTGATCCATAAATGAAGTTCGGCAACATAGATTTCCAATAATTCCGACTTCGGAATTCCAACTTTTAACTCAAGAAAATGGCGTTAAGGCTTTGATACATGACCAAAAAAATCCGGGGTGCTACAAGCCGAGGTGCTATCACATTCAGGGGAAGACTGTGTGTCCCTGCCAATGTAGAGTTTAGGCGGGAGAATATGGATGAAGCCCACCGTTCCAAGTATACAGTGCATCCTGAGGGTACGAAGATGTACCAGAATCTCAAGGGGTACTTTTGGTGGCGGAACATGAAGAGGGATGTTGTAGAGTATGTATCCCGGTGCTTGGTATGTCAGCAAGTGAAAGCAGAGCACATGAGACCGGCGGGTCTATTACAGTCTCTCCCTATTCCCGAGTGGAAGTGGGAGCACATCTCCATGGACTTCATTGTTGGCTTGCCATGTACGGCAAGGAAATTAGATGCAATATGGGTTGTGGTGGACCGTTTGACGAAGTCTGCGCATTTTTTGCCCTATCGGACTACGTTTAACTCGAACCAGTTAGCGGCATTGTATATCAAGGAAGTGGTTCGGTAACACGGGGTGCCAGTCAGCATTGTATTAGATCGGGATTCAAGATTCACATCTAGGTTCTGGAAGAGTTTTCAAAGTGCTATGGGTTCCCGACTAGACTTTAGCACCGCCTTTCATCCACAGATGGATGGACAAACCGAGAGGGTAAACCAAATCATTGAGGGCATGCTTCAGGCATGTCTGTTAGATTTCAAGGGCGGTTGGGAAGAGCAATTACCCTTGGTGGAGTTCGCCTACAATAATAGCTACCAGATGAGCATCCAAATGACACCATTTGAGGTCTTGTATGAGTGAAGTTGCAGGTCTCCTCTCTACTGGGATGAAGTGGGAGAGAGAAAAGTGTTGAGTCCTGAGTTGATTGAGCAGACCGCGAATAAAGTCAAGATCATTCAGGATCGGTTGAAAGCTGCCCAGGATCGTCAGAAGAGCTATGCGAACACTCGCCCTAGAGACTTGGAATTCCAGGTTTGGCAGGCAAGGCAAGCTCAGTCCTCGGTACGTCAGCCCCTTTGAGATTATCACGAGAGTTGGTGAAGTTGCTTACCTGGTAGCTCTTCCAACTTATATGGCTGCAGTCCACAATGTGTTCCATGTGTCGATGCTCTGGAAATACATTTCAGACCCTTTGCATGTCATAGACTTGGAACCGTTAAAAATCAGAGAGGATCTCACTTTGGTTGAAAAGTCGGTTCAAATATTGGGTTGGAGAGATCAAGTGCTTTGCAACAAGACTATCCCGTTGGTTCTCGTACAATTGCAACATCATGCTCAAGAAGAGACTACATGGGAGCGTGAGACCGAAGTCAAAGCGAAGTACTCGGACTTGTTTGAATAGGTTTTTTTTTATGTGCCATGTAATTCTGTTTTGGTTTTGTAATGCAAGTATCATCCAATTTCGAGGACGAAATTTTTATAAGGGGGGAGGATGTAGAACCCCAGAACTTTTATATATGTCTTGGAATGCGTGTCAAGGCATGAAACCTTTGTCATATCCATTTTCCATGAAATAAGAATTTGAAAATCTTTGAGAATTTTACAAGAATGTCATAAAATAATTAAATATAATAATTAATAATATGTCATAACCTTAGAAAGGTCCTAGGCATGTTCCTAGAGGATTAGAGTGGAAATGGGATAAGTCCAAGTAGTGGAATGAGTGAAAAATGGACTCAGTGCCAAAATTTGAAGAGCACCGATCAAATCCGATCGCTCGGTCCAAAATAGCGATCGATCGGTCTACAACCGATCGATCGGTATCTATCGACTAGTCCAAAAATTTGTATGGGAAAAAATTCCAGAGAGGTGGTTTTTGATCGAGAGCTCAGTCAAAACACCTATCACTCAGTCCACTACCAATCGCTCGGTCAAAACACCAATCGCTCAGTCCACTACTGATCGCTCGGTCATAACCACCGATCGCTCGGTCTTTCGCGTTTTGCAGAAATTTCATTAAGGACTTTTTTATGTTTTGGGCATTCCACCCTTGTCCATAAAGGCTTGCTCGAGCCAAGGCTGTTCATAAACACCCTTAGCAATATTTTGAGAGAGAGTGAGAGGGAAGAAAGGGGTTTTTCACCTAGGGTTCAACTTGAGAGAAATCAAGGGTTTGAGAACCCAAGATCATCCCAAAAGCTTGGATTTCTCAATCCAAGGTTCAAGCATGCGAGGAGCACCTCCTCCAAGCTCGACAACAACTCCACACACGCTTTGGAGGGTTTTTCCCTCACCTATTCAAGGTCGGTACCCTATGCTGCCCTCCTAGTCATGTTTTCTCTTTTTCTTTCCTTCTTCCTTGTTTTCTCTAAATTATGATCATACCATGAGATGGGATGTATTGGAGATGGATGTTGGGCGATGGATGCCATGTGTATGTGATGTGACGAACTAAATGGGAAGGGTATTTCACCAATAATGAACACACATGGATGATGGATAGATTGGATGATTTATTAATCAAGAAAAGCATGCTTCAAAATATGTAAAAATTCTAGGGTTTCATGCTAGTGTGTTTAGTTGCTTTTTCTAGAACAACATGTGGTAAAGTGAAAGCTTATTTTGATGAATTGTATACTATGAAATTTAATATGCTATGTTTATTTCCACCTATATCATGTACACGACCTCACAAGCACGGCATGTATATACATACGAGTCAAGCATGGTTTATCGGGTTTTTCAAAACAAGGGCTTTAGTCCCGATTCACAAACACCATGACAAGGCCAAACGTAAGGGTTGGTAAATAGAGGTAGGGCATATCTTAAAATGTGTTTTGCCTTATTTTTAACAAGAACAAGAACACAAGCAAGCAAGATGTTAGTGCGCCTCCAAGCATGCATGTTTATTTTATTACATTTTTGTAAAAGAGGGGGTTTACACCACCCTCCCACAAGTTGTTCAAGGGCACTAACATCCCAAGCGCATGAGCATGTTTAAATTCCAAGCAAGCAAGCAAGAGCATTTTAATTTCATGAGAGTCGCATGACAAGACAAGAACAAGAACACGTCAAGCAAGATTGCATTTTCGCAAAATAGGGGGTTTACACTTTGGTCCCTTCAAGTTGAATATTTCATATCTCAAAAAGAGGGGGTTTACACCACCCTCCCTTCAAGTTGCTTAATGACATGCATGACACGACAAGACAAGCAAGATAGAACATGACAAGACAAGTTTTCAAGCACGAAAAGAATATTTTAAGTCAAGTCAAGCACACGATGATTTCAAGAGTTTTCCCAGCTTTGATGTGATGCAAGCATGAAATATAAACTGTTTACCTTCCTATTATGATATGAACTGCTTTCGTTTTATTTTATTATTATGTTTCTATGACTGTTGGTTAGTATTTAGTAACCACTGAGTATTCCATGCTCAGTCGTACTTTTGATGTCGGCAAGTACTAGTAGAGCAACTGCTCCTGTAGAGCCCCGGAACTTTTGTATATGTATTGGAATGTGTGTCAAGGCATAATGTCCTTGTAATCTCCTTTTCATAAAATGAGACTTTGGAGCATTTGAGAAAAGGTGCAATGGTGTTATAAAATAATTAAATAAAATATTTCATTAACTATATAGCCTTGAAAGAGTCCTAGTCATGTTTAGAAAAGGTTAAAAGGGAAGAAGGATAAGTCCAAGTAGTAGGAATTGGTGAAAAATATAATCAGTGTAGAAATTTGCAGAGCACCGATCGCTCGGTCCATGTAGTAATCGATCGGTCCATAACCGATTGATCGGTAGCTATCGACTGGTGCACTTTTTTGTATGAGAAAAAATTCCAAAGAGCTTGTTTTTGGCCAATCGATCGGTCAAAACACTGGTCGCTCGGTAGGTGATCAATCGCTCGGTATTTACCACCGATCAATCGGTCTATCGTGTTTTGCAGAATTTCATTAAGGGTTGTGTCGTCATTTGGGCGTTACACCCTTACCTATTAAGGCTTGCCCGAGTCTTGGGGGTCTCATTCACCATACTTAGGTTATTGAGAGAAAGGGAGAGAGGAAAAAAAAGGGGATTCTAACCTAGGGCACTCTCTTGAAGCAAATCAAGGGTTTAAAGATCCTATAATCACACCTCAAGGCTTGGATTCTTCAATCCAAGGTACAAGCTCGTGAGGGCAGCAACTCCACGCACGTTTTGGAGGGTTTTTCTTCGCTTCTTCAAGGTTGGTACCTTTTTCTACCCTCCTAGTTATGATTTCCTCTTTTCTTTCCTTATTTCTTTGTTTTCCCTAAACTATAACTATGGTATGAGTTGGGATGCATGGATGGAGATGGGTGTTGGGCGATGGATGCCATGTGAATGTGTTGTGATGAATGGAATGGAAATGACATTATACCAATAATAAACAAACATATATGTTGTGAACATAAACCCACCTAGAAAAGCATGGTGTAGGCCTTAACAAATAATGTACACACCACATGTTTGATGAAATGACAAGGTGAAGAAAATGAGTTGTAAATCAAGAAATGCATGTTTAAAAGCGTATGAAATTGCTAGGGTTTATGATAGTGTGATTAATTGCTTTTAAAAAATGGCATGAACACTTGCTTAAAATTATGATATTCTATGTATTGTTGAAATCCCAAATGTCATATTTAATTCCAAATGAAAGCATGTACACGATCCCACGAGCACGACATGCATGACATGGGTTACTGGCGTTTTCAAGAATAAGGTTTAGAGGTGGGACATATCTTACGATATGTTTTATCTCGCTTTTGATAAGAGGACCACCAACATTGCATAGGAGGGAGTTTATACTTCCTTCCCTTTCATGAGAGGTCTCCCCTCACTCACAAGTGCATATCATTGAAAGAAGGGTCTCCCTTCCCTCTCAAGTGCATATCATTGAAAGAGGGGTCTCCCCTCCCTCCCAAGTGCATCTCACAAACGCATCTCATAAGTTCCATGAGTATGTTTAAATTCCAAGCAAGCACGCATGACATGACACGCTCGACAAGATCAAGCAAGATAGACATGACAAGTTTTTCAAGCACGAAAAGAGTACTTTCAAGTCAAGTCAAGCGCACGATGATTTCAGGAGATTTATCGGCTTTTATATGATGCAAGCATGAATATAAACTGTTTTACTTTCCTGTCATGATATGAATTGCTTCCTGCTTTATATGTTGTTATTGCTATGCTGTGACTGTTGGTTAGCAATTGGTAAAAGCTGAGTATTTCATGCTCAGTCGTACGTTTATGTCAGCTGGTACTGAGGGAGCAATTGCTCCATTTGATATCTGTGCTCTTGGCCCTTGGGTGGAGGAGGAGTATGTTGAGGAACCTACGGAGGAGCCTCATGAAGACGAGTACCACAGCTTGACAAGAGCATATGGCGGGAAACAAGTTAGGAAGGAAGTAAGTCGGAAGCGAGTTATGTTCCAAGTGTAAGACTAAACTTTAGTCTTAGTCTAAAGGGTTGTTTCAACCAAGTACGGGGCTTAGGAACGCTAGAACACCAAAGTATAATATTATAAATACACCGATGGTTGTGATTTGATGTATATTAGTATTATACAACTAATACAAATTGAATTATTGTGAAATGGAACTGTGATAAATTGTGGTTTCAAGTTTGACTCATGTGGTGCTATTGTTCTTAGAACTTTAGTGAACTTCCTCTTCTTCACGAGATGAGGATGAGCAGCCGGACCTCTCTCATGTCTTAGGCTCTATGGCTGAGACACTCGCCATACTGGCGGCTCGGCAGACTATACCATCATCAGTGGCACCTACTCCACTGCCCGCAGCTCCTATACATTGTACCGCTAGAGTTGAGGCATTTCGGAGACTGAGGCTTCCATCATTCTGTGGGAGTGTGGACCCTCTTGCTACAGAGGCATGGATTCTCCAGTTGGAGAAGATATTTGTGGTCCTCTCACCCACAGAGGAGGATAGAGTAGCATGGACTGTTTTCATGCTAGAAGGTGAGGCACACCATTGGTGGTTGTTCGCCTTGAGGACGCAAGATTTGACCGTGCAGGGTCAACCCTGGACTTGGGAAGAGTTCAAGGATACTTTTTATAAGAAATACTTTCCGGTTGGAGCACGGGAAAAGAAAGAGAGAATTCATCAACCTTGAGCAAGGTTCGATGTCTGTGGCCGCTTATGAGGCCAAGTTCTCGGAGCTATCACGCTTTGCGACTCATATGATCGCCACTGAGGCGATGAAGGCGAGAAGATTTGAGCAAGGGCTCAAGGATGTCATTATGGAGAAAGTCTCGGCTTTCAGGCATGCTACCTATCCTGGGGTAGTAGACAAGGCTTTATTGATCGAGGCCAATTCAGAGGCCGTGTCCAAGAAGAGAGACTTGGTGAGAGGCCAACCTAGCAGTTCAACACCTCCAGAGAGGCGGACTCAGACCGGTCCTTACCAGTACACTTGGCCAGCACCACCTCAGTATGCGTGGCACCACAGATGAGGCCATCTTATGCGCCTCCAGTTCCACGACCGTACATGTCTCAGACGCCACGACCTCAGGCTCTTCTAGCTCCATGGCCAGTTGCACCTCAGGTGGCGAGGTATGCTCCACCTCTGGCCCCTCTGACCTATACACACGAGGTCTGCACTTCATGCGGCCGAAGGCACCCGACAAGAGATTGCCGAAGGGCATCGGGTGGATGTTTCCATTGTGGTCACCAGGGCCATGTGACTAGATTGCCCTAGTCGGGATTTGCCAGGCCAGTCTCAGGGCATTAGGCCCCCAGCACGCCCAACAAGATCATACCAGGCATCCTCTCAGCCTACCCGATCTACACCTCCGCCTCGCCAGGCAAACCAGGGGCGAGTATTTGCCTTGACAGAGGGTGATGCACTTGCATTTGATGATGTAGTGCAAGGTACGCATTTAAAGTTATTTAATTATCCACGATTATCATGTTATGCCTTATTCTTTGTGTACGTACATGGCGTGTTACTTATATCTATATATCTATACATATGATTTTTTTTTTTTTTGGAAGGTAAGCTGGGGTTAGGCGGACCCCGACTAGATAAATAAATGAAAAAGAAAAATTACAATCTGGGGTATTTACAACCGGATCTATCCTTCTAAGATAGAGGAGAGGTCCAAGGGAAGCTCCCCAGGCAAAAGGACAGAAGAGGAGTTAATATTACAAAATTTTGCCAAAAAAGTAGCTGCCGAATTACTTTCTCTCCTGATGTGGTGAATATCATGGGAGTGGAACTCGGTAAGAAGGCGTTTACAATATGAAATGAGATTGCTTAGCATCCATGGGGGTTTGATTAAGGATAAGAGGTATCTTGTGACCTGTAGAGAGCTTGAATCAATGATGATGTCGTGCACTCCGAATTCTCTAGCAATTTCAAGACCTTTAGCTATAGCCAAAGTGTTCAACCTCAGACTGTCTGTGTCGCAGCAGTCACCCCATGAGCAAAAGCCACCAAAGGAGAGCCACTGCTGTCTCTAATAATGCCTCCAAAACCCCCCTTCCAGGCCTGGTCAGACCATCGCTATTTAAAACCCAAAGATTAGTCAGAGGAGGAGACGAACTACACCATTTCTGAAGCCTAGGAGTAAAACGGGGATTAATGTTCCAGTTCCATAGAAAAGTTCTGTTGGGCGCTGAGTCCTCTACCTGAGCTTCTGAGATATCAACTTTTGATTTGGTATCTGCGGTGATATTGTGTATGATGGATTCAATAGGTAAGAAAGAGTTGCTGAAAATGCATCTGTTTCTTTCATTCCAGATGTGATAGATCGAGGCACAGAGGACAAAGCGATTGATATTTTGAGTTAAGGTCTTACCATGGAACTCCTTGGCTGCCCACTAAATCTCTCTATCCCATGGGATAATCACGCGAGAAGGGTAGCTGCAAAGAGTCAACATATGTTCCCAAATTTTATGACTAAAGTTGCAAGCGAAAAAGAGATGGTGAATGTTCTCTGGGTAGGACCAGCAGAAAATGCATCTTGATCGAGAGATTATATTGAGATGGAGCAGTCTATCTTGAGTCTGAAGACTGTTGGAGAAGGCCAGCCAAGATATGAAAGAGTGTCTAGGGATAACTTTTCCTGACCATAGAAGCTTCCACCACGGAACAGTGGGCAAGTGAGCTCTTACACATTACCAAGCAGATTTGAGAGAGCAGGAACCTGTGCTATTTGGTAGCCAAATAATTCGATCAGAAATGAGGGAGGTATTTATCTGAACATCACGTAATTCAGCCCAAACAGTGTTCAGATCAGTAGAAATTGCCGAAGGGGTTTCCCATTCGTAATTAGAGATAATGGTAGCTACTGTAGCATCACGAGGTAATCCAGAATCATATTGCAGACGATCACCAAATCGATTTTGCAGTATACCCAAGGGATGCCAAGGGTCATGCCATAATGAGGTTGAGGCGCCATTGGCAATAGAGTGCGTGATATTATCTTTGGCCAGATAACAAGAGCGAAGGATCTTGCGCCATATCCAAGAACAATCTGCAGGGCGAAGGATCTTGCGCCATATCCAAGAACAATCTGCAGGAATTTTAAGAGACCAAAAAAAGTTTTTCCGAATCAATTTTGCGTAGCACCATTTGACCCATAAACTTTCAGACCGAGAGTCGATGCTCCAGAGTTGTCACAGAATACCAGCTTGGTTCCAATCTGTTAGTTTTCGGAGACCCAAGCCTCCTTCAATCTTGGGGCGACAGACAACAGACCAAGCAATTGGGTGCATCTTCTTCCGTAAATGAGGGCCAGACCACAAAAAATTGTAGCATATCTGTTCAATCTGCTTGGGATGGATTTAGGAAGGATGAGAAGCTTGGTCTAATAAATGTGTAAGCTATTTAGCAAGTATTTGATGAGCTCAACATGCCCCACATAAGACAAAAAATTAGATTTCCAGCTCTGAACTTTGCTGAGGATACGATCAATTAGAGGTTGGCAAGCGGAGGCTGAGAGACAACCCGATATTAAAGGCAGACCCAAATATTTGACTGGCAGGCTTTTAATTCGAAACTTCAGAATTCTTTTAAATGCAGATTTAGTAATTGAGGCTGCCCCCGGAAAAAACATCTGACTCTTTTGAGGATTTGGATGGAGCCTCGAGAGAGAGGAGAATAATGAGAGTGTATTGCCAAGCTCAGTAGCCGAGATTGTATCTGCTTTAAGAAAGACAAATAGATCGTCAGCAAAACTTAAGTGCGATATTTGTGGATTGTCACACCTAGGGTGAGGTTTAATGAGGCTAGAGCACATAGCTTGATTTAAGAGGCCAGAGAAGCCTTCCATAGCTATAACGAACAGGAAAGGGGAGAGAGGGTCTCCCTGCCGTAACCCTCTGGAGTTTCTGAAATAGCCATGTGGAGAACCGTTGATTACCACTGAAAAAGTAGGGGATGTGAAGCAAGGAACTAGCCAGTGGATAAAGGTTGAAGGAAACCCCATCATCTGCAACATGGTGATTAAGTAATCCCATCGGACCGTGTCAAAAGCCTTCCTGAGGTCAATCTTTACAGTGCTTCATGGCATCCCTTTGTCACGATGGTAGTTTCTAACAAGCTCGTGAGTAAGAAGGACACTATCAGATATGTTGCGGCCTTTGATGAATGCTGATTGGTTGGCACTAATGATGGATGGAAGAACATGCTTCATTCTGCGAGCAAGAATTTTTGAGATGCATTTATAAACTATGTTGCAAAGAGATATGGGCCGATAGTCTGAGAATGATTGAGGCCTAGCCACTTTAGGGATCAAAGAAATCAAGGTGGAATTCATCTCGGACAGCATCTTGGATGATCGTTTTGCACTGCCTTGATCACATCAGCTTGAATGATGTCCCAGCAGACCTCAAAAAAACGAGCAGAAAAGCCATCCGGGCCCGAGGCTTTATCATCGTTACAGTCAAAGAAGGCCCATTTTATATCCTTCGGGGTAATAGGATTGATGAGCATAGGAATGTCCAGGGGATCTATAGTGCGAAGCCTGGGAAAACCATCATAATCAAGCTCAGGGTCATCAGGAGGCCGAGATAAGAGGTGTTCAAAATACCTGACTCCTGCAGCATTGATGGCTTCATTGGTATTGAGTAGGACATCATCAACTTGGATAGAAGAGATTCGATTGAAACCTCGCCGGGAAGAAAGGCTGCTGTAAAAAAACTTAGTGTTGCTATCACCCATAGAGAGCCAAGACAGTCTGGATTTTTGACGGATAGAGGCCTCTTCCGCTCGAGCAAAGAAATAATAATCTTGAAGGAGTCGTTTCTCTTCGGTAATAAGGCCTTCATCAAGAGGATTAAGACTAAGTTGAGATTGAGCCAAATCAAGAGCTTGTTTGGCCATGGTAACTCGGTTATTTATATTGCTGAAATTTTCCTTACTCCAAGTACGAAGTTTGGTTTTGAGAGCTTTGAGTTTTTGAGCTAGCTGAAACATTGGATTTCCGTGCACCTGTGTCTGCCAGGAATCCGAGACAATAGTCTTGAAATCAGCGTGGTCACACCAGAAATTAAAGAACTTGAAAGGCTTTCTTCCGGTAGGTGAGGGGGGGGGGGGGGACAAAAGGACAACCATTGGAGCATAGTCAGAAACGCTAGGCGATAGGAATTCTGCTTCCGAAGCAACAAAGTTGGTACACCAGTGAATATTGATGAGGACACGATCAAGTTTACATTGGATGTGGCGGCAGAATCCAAGGCTGAACAGGGCTGGCAATGGATATCAACTCTTGCCAAAGAGAGACGATCTGCTGCATTATTGGAAGCATAGGCAAAGGAAGCTAGGAATTCTGAAGCTGATTCGAGGTTTGTGACTCTACAATGAATGAGTTGGTTAGAGGTTTTAAGGATTGGGCGTGACAAACATTAGGATTCCATAGAACCTAGATTCGGCCAAGCGTAGAATGGTCACAATTATCAACATAGCTCCAATCTCTGGCTATTTTTTTGAGAATATTCAAAGAATTGACTCTCCGAACACGACTTTCAAGAACAACTATCATAGAAAGATGATGAACAACAATAATTTTACTGATTTCTGCTTGCTTGAGCGGATCATTGAGGCCGCGGATGTTCCAAGCAGCAATCTTATTCATTGAGAGCACTTGAGTTAATGAGAGGTGGGTTCCCCATCTGGGACAGTCATCACCGCACAAGATTTAAAAGCTGGATCATCATCAGAATTAACAGGCTGCATCTGGGATGGAACCAAAGGTAGCTCGCAATCCTTGTGGACTAAAATGTGATCACTGGTCAAGCTAGTGATGGGATCTTTTAAGATGTAACTCAAAGCATCAAAGCGATTTGGGCTAGAGAACTAGCCAGCAGGGTTTGGGGCCGCAAGCTTGGGTCCTAGATAAGATGTCTTCCCGGACACAATATTTGGAGATTGGAGGAAACGTGGCTTATCAGGGCTGGTGGCCTGCACACAGGGTAAGTCATCATCGGGACCAGGGGGGTGCTGAAGCTCCCATTCAACTTGGGGGTTGCGTTCAATAGCCTCATCTCTCTCACTAATAGAAGCAAGCCGTCGAACAGGTGATTGGTGATATGAGGCAAAATGCCCAAGAGCTCCCAAACCATCATCAATGGAGTCATCATCCTCCTTAAGGCCACAAGAAGCCTCACCATCATCTTTCTTTCCCTTAGACACTGCATCAAAATCATCCTCACCAACAGAGACATCATCTCCAAAGGACGAGCATCTAGCGCACCGAAGAGGTTTCCAATCGTATTGGACTTTTTGCTGAAAGATGGTTCCATCAGGTCTTTGGACGGCAATAGAATCTGGAAGATCCTCGTGAGCAGAGACCTCCACGCAAATCCTCGCATAAGAAAGCCTACCCCTATCTGCAGTCACTTTATCAGAGAAGAGAGGGTTGCCAATAGCGCTGGTGAGCCTACTGAGCATGCGCTGGCCCCAAAAATGGAGCTGAAGACCAGGAAGCTTGATCCAAAGGGGGATTGAAGAGACAAGGGGTTTCTCCAGCTTGAGCAGGGGGAACCAAGGTCGAAGAATCAGTGGCTTTTGATTGAAGAACCAAGGGCCAGCCTCTAAGATACGAAGCTTATCTTCTTCGCAGCTGAAATCAAAGATGAAGATTCTGTTGTCCAACGAAGAAATAGTCAGATGACCTTTTGGCGCCCATGCTTTAAGCACAAAATTTAAGACTCTGAAAATAGGGCTTAGGTCCAAGGACAAATCCGACCAGTGTAGCAACCCGGAATTTTAATATAATAAAATTTGGATTATCGGTCCTTAATTGAGGTTAATTAGTTGTGTGTTTGATAAATTTGTGTAAAGTATGTATTACTCGGAATTGGATTGCACTACTACGAAATTAGTGTTTTTCTTCGATCTACGCACATAGTGTGCCGGTCGGCTATCCGGACGTCCACCTATCGTTCCGATTCAGTTGCACATCAATTCGCGAAACCGCAAAGGTCCTGTGTGTGGAAACATTGAGAAAATCAGGGAATTCGTAGTGTATCGAATTTCGATTGGGGCTCTATATTTAGCGAACTTTCTAATCGAAATCCATACGGATTGTTCCACTACATACTGGAAGGCCATGGGGACGACCGTCTGTCATTTCGGTAGTTTATTATTTCATATGACAAAACCCCAGTGTGTTTTGCATCCGAAATTGGAAAATTTGTGGGTTTTGCGAATTCTTCCGATTGCACTTTTTGCCAGTCAAAACTCATCGGATGTCCCCAAAATTTTTACTGCAGGTGTCAGACTACCCCAAGTTCGATCACCTGAAGTTTTGTCAAAATCAAAAATCATATGGTATGGTTTCGGAATGACTTTCGGCGACATTACCGGAAACCGATCGCGATTCCCAAGCCGCGACACGTGTCTCGGCTCAGGCCAACACGTGGCACCTTCCAAGCAACACTTGGCGTGCATGTGTGGGTTAGGCTAGTCTATAAATAGTACACACCCCCCAGCCATTTCTCTCATCCTAGTGAGAGAGAGGCGAAGCCCTGCCGAATTTTCTAGAGAGAGAAACATTCTAGAGAGAGAAAGGGAACTTTCTACAGAGAGAAAGTCTAGAGAGAGAGATAAAGAGGTGTATCCTGACATTTTTGGATGTGCTGAGCGCATTGGCGGCGTCTATTTAATCTCTCAGAGCTTTGAAACACGTGTACCGGAGGTAATAAAAACCCTTTCTTATCTATTTTTCATTCCACAAGATAAATTATGTGAATTGTGCTGTTTATATCAGACACTTTTTGAGCTCTGATCATGCTCAAATTTTTACTATAAATTTATCTTCCTAATCTGTAAATCATATCAAAATTTCACTGCGATCTGATAGTTGGATTGGATGATATAAATTTCTAAAGGAAAACCTAGTATGCTGTTTTTAAGGCTAACAGTACGGTTTTCCTAATTATAGGGAACCTTTATGAACTTTGATCATGCTCAAATTTTTACTCTAAATTTATCTTCCTAATCTGTATATCATATCAAAATTTCACTGTGATCTAATGGTTGGATAGGATGATATGAATTTCTAAAGGAAAACCTAGTTTGCTGTTTTTAAGGCTAACAGTACGGTTTTCCTAATTATAGGGAACCCTCCTGATCTCAGATCATGCTATAAATTTTACCACATATTTATCTTCCTAATCTGTAAATCATATCAAAATTTCACTGCGATCTGATGGTTGGATAGGATGATATGAATTTCTAAAGGAAAACCTAGTCTGCTGTTTTTAAGGCTAACATACAGTTTTGATCATTACAGGGAACCTTCCTTATCTCAGATCATGCTCAGATTTTTACCATATTGCGACCTTCCTACTTTGTCAATCATATCAAAATTGCAATGAGATCTGATAGTTGGATTTGACAATATGAATATCTAAATAAAACCTAGTATGTCGTTTTAGGAACAACAGTATGCTTTTGATAATTACAGAGCCCCTTCTTGATCTCAGATCTTTATTCAACATTATGCTTGTCATGGTGTGTTAAAATGAGTTGTATGTATATGAGGAGGCATAGGAACTGAGCAGAGGGGCGTAGCCTTCGGTTTCGGGTTGAATAACTCGGAATTTAGGTTCGGCGATCGATTAGGTGACCAATCGCTAAGCGATTTGTTGACTTGACATGGCATGTGTATATGATGGGATGATTATTTTGATACAAGAATAGTCGGGGTCGTAGTGTGTAGACCTCCGTGACTGATAGTCGGGAGTGATAGGATTACTATCCATAGATCCTCTTTGACTAGGTCTGGAGTAGTGATTGTGTATAGTCTGGAATCTTCGGATTCGCAGTTAGTTGAGCCGGCATGCTCAAGCGTTGTCACAATTGGTTGAACTGGGAGATGTCGGAGTCCTAAAAGATGTCTAAAGTGATTGAACATTATATAGTGTATTAACCGGGGTTCCTCTATGGTTGGGTCCGAAGAGGCGGTGCTATGCCTATCGGGGTTCCTTCTAGGTGGTACGTCATGGAGAAACGGTGTCCAGTAAGGCCCGGGGTGCCTCTAGTGAATAGCCAGAAGATGACGGTAGACAAGTTGGCCGGGGTTCCTTCGTGACTGATAACCAGTGAGATGGCGGTGTGTATACACAGTAGGTGCTGTCATTCAGAGTATATGTGGTAAGTCCTAGGAGGATGATTACCCTAGTTGTGTAGAATCTTCAGGTTTCTGGTCTGTGTGGGTTGGGATACCCATACCCAAGGGTTGGTCATGTTCAGGTAAATACCGGAACAGTATTCAGGAGTCTGGATGACTCAAGTTATGATATGACCGGGTAATGCCGGAATTGTGTTCAGCTTGGAATGATCAAGCTCGAATAGGGTATAGAGACCACTCTATGATGAACATGAATGGGCTGAAGGCCGGTTAACAGTCTCAGGACTCGGAGTAAAACATGGTTGATGATCGAAACAAATAACTTGGTAAAAGAAATACATGTTGCATAACGAACTCCATTATTGGGAAAGATATTCGAGATTGGGAATCTCGTGTTGGGGGCGATGGCCTTGTGTGACTGAGGATCACAATATAACTTGGATATATTACTAAATTGTGTCATGAACTGGCATATGTGTATTATGTGTTTATTGATGCTTTGCTATAACGTGGAAGATAGTATAGATGGATTATGGTTTTTTTTACTGGGCTTCATAGCTCACTGACGTTTCATGTCAACAGATACTGGAGCGGACGAGTAGTAGGTGTGGATCCTGCACCATGTACTTTTGTCTTTGGATAGAAACTTGTCCCGGGGCGTTAGTGGCGCCTTCGTTTTGTAAAACAGACACAATGGTAAATAATATACAGGTATTTATTTTATGGTTGATGGCTATTGTGATGACCAGAGTTTATGTTGCTCCATGTGAGAAAAGTTTAAATTTTTTCGCATTTGTGCGGTAAAGTCTTCCGCTGAGCTGGTATGAACAACCGAGCACGCGTCTCGGGACACTACTCCGGTAGGCGCGGGTTCGGGGTGTCACAATTGGTATCAGAGCCAATAGCAATAATCATCACACAAATCATACTTGAGCCTAACACACCTAAGAATCGTTGGATAGGCAATCCCTTAGAGATTAATTCGATATTCCTAGTTGAGTGATTGTTGTACATGTCATGTTTCGAAATTAGACATTGCTTTGGAACATGTGCATGTGTAGGAATGGCGACGCACCGAATTCCCACAAAGAGGGAGATAGCTTTGTTTGAGTGGGTGGTGACCATGCAAAGAAAACGTCATGCTAGATTGTCATCTTACCGCTCTGTACATCTAAAGGCGGTACGATCACTCCGCAAGGGATTGACCGCACGAGCAATGCACGAATCCCTGAGAAAGAACGAGATTGATTGGGTATTGAGAGAGGCCTGAGACAGAGGACCAAGCACCACAGGAGGATAGTGTAGCAGTCTCACCGATAGAGGTTGGGACTTACGGAGTATTGGATCATAGGGAAAGAGCGTGGTGCATCTGTATCGTTTTGGCGTTTTGGAGTATAATAGATGCCCTACTCGGTCTTTCCATCATGAGATCACTTTTTGTATGTGTACAGCTACAGGATGTTTTGTATACGCTGGTGTACTACTATACTGTACAGAGTTGCCTTGTATATCTTAGTAATGAAATGAATGAAATGTTTCTTTTTGACTATTGAACTCTTGAGTACATTTATTTTTATTTCATTACATTTATAAAGCGTTCATTATGGTATAATTAGAGGAAAACCATGCCACCTCGGAGAGCGCCCGAGAATACTTTGGCCGGAGCCTTTGAAGTCATCTCGGCTCTAGCTAATTTAATTCAACAACAACAAACCTAGAATAATAACGGAAATGGGAATGGCAATGATAGTCGTCCTATTGCTAACATACTAGAACATGGGCATGCGACAAGACTTGAGAAATTCAAAAGACTTGGACCGTCAGCTTTCTCAGGGGCCACAGATCCGCTGAAGGTGGAGAACTGGATTAGGGGATTGGAAAAGATCTTCCGGGCTATAGCATTACCAAGAACGCGCAGTCGGAATTTGCTATATTCATGCTTGAAGGGGAGGCTGAGCATTGGTGGACAACAGTGGAATGAACAATCCCACCTAATCAGAGGCCCGTGACATGGGCAAAGTTTGTAGAGTTATTTTATGAGGGGTATTTCTTTGCTTCGATAAAGAAGAAGAAGAAGATAGAGTTTCTTCAATTAACTCAGGGAAACATGACTGTGAATGAGTACGAACAAAGATTCAACCAACTCTCCAGATTTGCCGCGAAGTTCGTGGAGGCAGTGGAGAGTTGAAAATTTTGAGGAAGGTTTAAAGCCACCATAAGGGAAAGTTGGCAGCCCAATGATTTACTGTGTTTTCTAAGCTTTTAGACAGAGCGCTCCGAGTGGAGCGAGTGCACGAGGAACTGTTTCCCTCAACTCTAAGGAAGAATAAAGGACCAGCTGGGAAGCCCTAGGACAAAAAGAACAACACCAATCGGTTCGCTAGAAAAAGAAAATTTGATGATGTGAAGGGCCAAGGATCTATAGGAGGATCTGGACCAAAATGTGCCAAGTGTGGGCAAGCTCACTTGACCAAGGATTGCAGAGGACAAGGTTGTTTTCAGTGTGGATGGCTTGGCCACTTCAAGAGAGACTGCCCTCAATCGAAGCCACTAGCCCTGGAGGGCGGGAAAGGTTGAGTTTTCGCTATCACGCAAGAGGAAGCTCAGCAGGCCGAAGGCTTTATTGAAGGTAAATTGCTAATTTTTCAAAAGCCTGCATATGCATTAATTGATACTGGTGCTACACATTCGTTTATCTCAACTCGTTTTGCTAGACACATAAGTTACAAGCCTGATACACTCAAAAGCATGATGTCTATATCTACACCATCAAGGAAAGTTTTGTGCACAAAAACAGTCTATGATAGTTGACCCATACTTATCAATAGTGTATGGATGTTAGTAGATCTGATCGTGTTAGACCTAAAGGATTATGATGTTATCCTTGGGATGGATTGGTTGGCCAATTACTATGCAGTGGTAGATTGTAATGCCAAGAAAGTGATATTTTGAATTCCGGACATCCCAGAGTTCGAAATGCAGGGGATTATCCGAAGTCAAGCACCCAAACTAATATCAGCACTTAAAGCATGTCACCTTCTAGATAAGGGGTGTACTTGGTATTTAGCAACAGTGGTGGTCGATAAAGATGAAGATGACACTTTAGGGAATACCCCGGTGGTCAGTGAGTTTCGAGATGTGTTTCCTAATGAATTACCAGCACTCCCTCCTACTAGAGAAATCGATTTTACAATCGATATTACTCCGGGTGTAGACTCGATATCTAAAACACTGTATCGGATGGCTCCAACTGAGTTGCAAGAACTGAAGATTTAGTTGCAAGACCTATTAGATAAGGGTTTGATCCGCCCTATTGTTTCACCGTGGGGAGTACCGGTGTTATTTTTCCGAAAGAAAGACGGGAGTCTGCGTCTATGTATAGACTATCGTCTGCTGAATCAAGTGACAATCAAGAATAAGTATCCTCTCCCCAGGATTGATGATCTATTTGATCAGTTGCAAGACGCCCAAGTGTTTTCAAAGATTAATTTACGGTCCGGCTATCACCAATTGAGGGTCAAAGAAGAAGATATTCGAAAGATAGAATTCTGAAATCGGTATGGTCACTACGAGTTCCTGGTGATGCCTTTTGGACTGACAAATGCGCCTACGGCCTTTATGGAATTGATGAATCATCTTTTCAGGCCGTACTTGGATCAGTTTATTGTGGTATTTATTGATGATATCTTGGTGTATTCATCTAGTCGTGAGAAGCATGCTGAGCACTTGAGGATTACGCTACAGACATTAAGAGATAATCAGCTATATGCTAAGTTCTCCAAGTGCGAGTTTTGGATGGAAGAGGTAGCCTTCCTTGGGCATATTGTGTCAAGGAATGGAATATCTATTGATCCCTCCAAAATTCAGGTGGTAACCGATTGGGCAAGGCCATCCATTGTTACTGAAGTTCGAAGTTTTCTGGGATTGGCTGGATACTACCGCAGATTTGTAGAAGGTTTCTCGAAGATAGTAGCTCCATTAACAGAATTGACTAAGAAATATGTGAAGTTCGAATGGACGGCATCTCGGGAGAGAAGTTTTCAAGAATTAAAGAAGAGATTAACAACCGCTCCAGTATTGGCAACTCCCTCAGGATCTGGAGGATTTGAGGTGTATTGTGATGTTTCCGGTAAGGGACTCGGTTGTGTCTTAATGCAAAACAAAAGGGTCATTTCTTATGGTTCGAGACAACTCAAGATTCACGAATAGAATTATCCCACACATGACATGGAGTTAGCTGCAATAGTGTTCGCACTAAAAATTTGGAGGCATTATCTTTATGGAGAGAAGTTGATGATCTAAAGTGATCACAAGAGTTTAAAGTATCTATTCTCCCAAAAGGAACTCAATATGCGACAGCGTAGATGGATGGAATTCTTGAAAGATTATGACTATGTAATCCAGTATCATCCTGGTAAGGGTAACGTGGTTGCTGATGCCTTGAGTAGAAAGACAGTTGGATCTGTAGCATATATGAGGGCAGAGCGATGGAAGATGATCGAAGAATTCAAGAGTTGGAATCTGAGTCTAGGATTCCAGGGTAATAATGCCAAGTTGGCTAGTATTCAGGCCAAGCCAGTGTTGTTACAAAAGATTCAAGAAGCACAGTTGGGAGATCAGGAGATCAAAGTTATCAGAGATAAGATTCTTCAAGGTAAAATGGGTGATTTTGAAGAATCTGAAGATGGAATACTTCGATTCAAAGGACGAATCTGTGTGCCTGGAAACCCTGAGTTGAAAAATGAACTGCTCAATGAGGCACATCGATCTCGTTTTGCGGTGCACCCTGGAAGTACGAAGATGTATTAGGATATGAAGAATAACTACTGGTGGAATGGCATGAAGAGAGAAATTGCAGAGTATGTATATCGATGCCTTGTTTGTCAGCAAGTCAAGGCAGAACATCATAAACCACTTGGATTGTTAAATTCATTGCCTATCCCTGAGTGGAAATGGGAACACATTACATTGGATTATGTGGTGGGGTTACCAAAAACAAGGAGTGGACACGATGCCGTTTGGGTGATAGTTGATCGATTAACGAAGTCGGCTCACTTTCTCGCTATCAAGGATACCATAACCCTAGAACATTTATCAAAGTTGTACATCAAGGAGATTGTGAAGCTGCATGGTGTGCCAGTATCTATTGTGTCAGATCGCGATCCACGATTTACTTCCCGATTTTGGAGGAGCTTACAGGAAGCTTTGGGTACGTAGCTAAACATAAGTGAAGCTTTTATCATCCGCAAACCGACGGACAGTCCGAGTGCACGATACAAACTCTAGAAGATATGATGCGCACTTGTAGTCTGGACTTTCATGGTAGCTGGGATGATCACTTGCCATTGATCGAGTTTGCATATAACAGTAGTTATCAGGCAAGTATTCAAATGGCTCCGTATGAGGCCTTGTATGGTCGGAGCTGTCGGTCTCCGGTATGTTGGACTGAAGTAGGAGAGCATAAGCAGCCTGGGACCTGAACTGGTGCAGGAAACAACAAAAAAAATCGAGTTGATTCGATCCAGGTTATTGGCTGCACAGAGTCGTCAGAAGAGCTATGCAGATGGAAAGTGTCGAGACTTGGAATTTCAAGTCGGCGACCATGTCTTCTTGAAGGTGGAGGCCGTAGCATATCGTTCGGCGTTGCCACCAGAGTTAGAGAGGGTTCACCATGTGGTTCACATATCCATGCTGAGGAAATATATACCTGGTCCTTCGCATGTGATTCGGTATGAACCACTTCAAGTTCGAGAAGATTTGTTTTTTGAGGAAAATCCAGTGCAAATATTGGACAGCAAGGAACAGGTGTTACGGAATAAATCAATCCAGCTGGTTAAAGTATTATGGTAACATCACAGTATTGAAGAAGCTACTTGGGAACTGGAGGATGCCATCAGACTCAATCATCCTCACAGTATCCAACAGTCTTTCTACTCAGGGCATCAGCAACCACGTTACCCTTACCAAGATGATACTGGATTACATAGTCATAATCCTTCAAGAATTCCATCCATCTACGCTGTCGCATATTGAGTTCCTTTTAGGAGAATAGATACTTTAAACTCTTGTGATCACTATAGATCACCAACTTCTCTCCATAAAGATAATGTCTCCAAATTTTTAGTTCGAACACTACCGCAGCTAAACTCCAAGTTATGCGTGGGATAATTCCGTTCGTGAATCTTGAGTTGTCTCGAACCATAAGCAATGACCTTTTTGTTTTGCATTAAGACACAACCGAGTCCCTTACTGGAAGCTTCGCAATACACCTCAAATCCTCCAGATCCTGAGGGAGTTGTCAATACTGGAGCGGTTATTAATCTCTTCTTTAATTCCTGAAAGCTTCGCTCCCAAGATGTCATCCATTCGAACTTCACATCTTTCTTAGTCAATTTTGTTAATGGAGCTGTTATCTTTGAGAAACCTTCTACAAATCTGCGGTAGTACCCAGCCAATCATAGAAAACTTCGAACTTCAGTAACAGTAGATGGCCTTGCCCAATCGGTTACTGCCTGAATCTTGGAAGGATTAACAGATATTCCATTTCTTGACACAATATGCCCAAGAAAGGCTACCTTTTCCATCCAAAACTCGCACTTGGAGAACTTAGCATATAGCTGATTATCTCTTAATGTCTGTAGCATAATCCTCAAGTGCACAGCGTGCTGCTCACGACTAGGTGAGTACACCAAGATATCATCAATAAATACCAAAATAAACTGATCTAAGTACGGCCAGAAAAGATGATTCATCAACTCCATAAAGGCCACAGGTGCATTTGTCAGTCCAATAGGCTTCACCAAGAACTCTAGTGACCATACCGAGTTCGGAATGCTGTCTTCTGAATATCTTCTTCTTTGACTCTTAATTGGTGATAGCCGGACCGTAAATCAATCTTTGAAAATACTTAGGCGCCTTGCAACTGATCAAATAGATCATCGATCCTGGGGAGAGGATACTTATTCTTGATCGTCGCTTGATTCAGCAGACGATAATCTATACACAGACGCAGACTCCCGTCTTTCTTTCGGACAAATAACACCGGTGCTCCCCATGGTGAAACACTAGGACGGATCAAGCCCTTATCTAATATGTCTTGCAACTGAATCTTCAGCTCTTGCAACTCAGTAGGAGCCATCCGATACGGTATTTTAGATATCGAGTCTACACACGAAGTAATATCGATTACAAAATCGATTTCTCTAGTAGGAGGGAGTCCTGGTAATTCATCAGGAAACACATCTCGAAACTGTCTGACCACCGGTGTATTCCCTACAGTGTCTTCTTCATCTTTATCGACCACCACTACAGCTAAATACCCAGTACACCCCTTATATAGAAGGTGACATGCTTTAATTGCTGATATTAGCTTGGGTGCTTGACCTCGGATAATCTCCTGTATTTCGAACTCTGGGATGTCTGGAATTCGAAATATCACTTTCTTGGCATTACAATCTACCACTGCATGGTAATTAACCAACCAATCCATCCCTAGGATAACATCATAATCCTTCATGTCTAACACGATCAGATCTACTAACATCCGTACACTATTGACAAGTATGGGACACCTATCATAGACTGTTTTTGTGCACAGAACTTTCCCTGATGGTGTAGATATAGACATCATGCTTTTGAGCACCAGTGTCAGTCAAAGCATAAGCACGTACTTGAAATACTAAAAGTTTACCTTCGAAGACACCTTCGGTCTGCTGTGCCTCTTCCTGGGTAATTGCAAACACTGTTCCTTTTCCGCCTTCCAACGCTAGTGGTTGAGCCTTAGGGCAATCCTTCTTGAAGTGTCCAGGCTTTCCGCACCAGAAGCAAACCTTCGCTCTACAGTCCTTGGTCAAATGGCCCTGACCACATTTCTCGCACTTAAGCCCCAATCTTCCTGTAGACCCTTGGCTTTTCATGTCCTCGAACTTTCTTTTGCCAGTAAACTGCCGGTTATTCGCCTTTATCCAGGGTTTCCCAACTGTCCCTTTGCCTTTGCCAGCACTAGACTGTGCCAGTTCTTCATGCACTCGCTCTACTCTGAGTGCTCTATCTAATATCTCTGAGAAGGAGGTAAATCGTTGAGCTACCAATTTCCCCCTGATAGCCGGCTTCAATCATTCTTCAAATTTCTCAACCCTCCACTGCTCATCCTCGACAAATCTCGCAGCGAACCTCGAGAGTTGATTAAACTTTTGTTCATACTCGCTAACCGACATACTTCCTTGGGTCAGTTGAAGAAACTCCATCTCCTTCCTCTTTCTCATCGAAGCTGAAAAATAGCGCTCATAAAACAATTCAGTAAATTTTGCCCAAGTCACGGGCCTCTGATGTGGTGGAACTGTCCTTTCCGCTGTGGTCCACCAATGTTCCGCTTCTCCTGCAAGTAGAAAGATAGCGACCTCGGGCTTGTCATTTTCTGGCAAAGACATAGCCCTAAAAACTTTTGCCTGACTTCTAATCCAGTTCTCCGCCTTCAGCGGATCAGTAGTACCCGAAAAGGCCGATGGTCCAAGCCTCTTAAACTTCTCCAATCGGGTCACATTCCCATGCTCTGGCATGGTAGCAATGGGGATACGACTACCATTCCCATTTCCATTCATATTATGGGCCTGTTGTTGCTGAATTAGGTTGGCTAGGGTTGTAATAGCCTCGAATGCCCCAGCCAAGGTATTCTCGGGTGCTCGTCGAGATGGCATGATTCACCTATAATTATAAAGTAACGAACTTTTAATAATAAAATGAAACTGAAATGCACTGAGAATTCGATATCCAAAAAGAGACATTTCATTCATTTCATCTTTTAATATATACATACCACACCATATACATGAACATACTACATCATAGTATACAAAACATCATCTCCGTTGTACAAGTATATACACCAAAAATCTATGAGTCGAGTGATAAGAAGACCGCCTAGGGCATCTACTATACTCCAAAACCATACAGATACGCTACAGTCTCCTCTCCTGACTCCCTACTCCTGCATCTAAACCTCAGTCGAGGTAGATGGACTACTCGCCTCCACCGACTTCTTCTTACTCTACTTACGGTTGTTCAAAATTGCACGATACTCTCGTGCCGTAAGCCTCTTAGATGATAGGGTTGGAGGTATCCAACCAGCCTCATCCGGAATAGGCCTGATGTCTGCCAATGCCCGCTTAACCTGCCTTAAAATCTCACAACTTATCCGAGCCGGTACTGCAGGCTCCATCGGAGGTGGGGGTGGCATCCAGGCAGTTCCGTATGGATTTATCCGGGCAACCTTCGGCTTAATGGCCGCCATAATTTGTTGAGTCATCCCAAGCCACTCTGGATAACGGCGACTCAATATGGCTGCCATCTACTCATAATGCTGCCAATCCTCCTTGGTGGGGACTCTGTGCATTAACGGCATCCCTGCACATACACACAATTTCCAAATCACTATCTGATTTTGAAATAGGTGATGTACAGTAATACATCTAACTACACAACTAAAAATCATGTACTACGGTATTTCATGAACAAGTATGGTTTGTTATGATGATTATTGCTCTTAGGCTCTGATACCAATTGTGACGCCCCGAACCCGCGCCTAGGGAATCAAGTTCCGAGACGAGTGTCCGTTCTTCAAATCATGCAAACGGAAGACTTTACCCAAGAAAATGCGAGAAATTTAAACATTTATCAGATGCTTCCAAAAAGCAAATAATACCTGTCATCACAATAGCCATTATACAAACCATATACCTGTATTATTTACATCAAGTTTGCTTTACAAAAGTAGGCGCTTCTATCACGCCGGGTACAACTCGTACAAGCTTCCAAAATGTCCAGTTGGACTTTTCACTTACTGGTCAGTAGCTCCGAGATCTGCTGACATAAAAATTCAGTGAGCTATGAAGCCCAATAAAACCACAATCCTTCTAAACTATTTTCCACATAATAACACGTATCAATAATGATATAATAAGCAGTTCAATTTGCATGTTACAGTAAAATAGAACAGTATATAATAAATTGTGACCCAAGGTCACTTAGGGTTACGTCACCCTAACAGAGGTTCCCGACCTCACATTACTTTCCAATTATGAGGTTCAGTTATGAATGTATTATATTACCAAGTTATCGTTTCGATCATCAATCATGTTTCATTTCGAGTCCTGAGACTCTATTAATTGGCCACAGCTCACAAATGTTCAGCTTAAAGTCTCTAAATCCTAACCATAATACATTGAGTCATTTTGACTCACACACGCTGTTCTGGCTTTCACCCAAACACGACCAAACCTTGGGTATACCAACCCAACTCACCTGGAATCCGACGATTCCATACCGAACCATGAGTCCACCAACTCAAACAAATACACCAACCCTGAGTATACCAACTCAGACCACTTCGTATCCGAAGCTTACACACACAACACGGGCATTCATCCAATAAGGACATACTTTTCCTTTCAATTGACTGGCCACATCTACCGTGTATTCACCGCCATCGCCCTGGGTATCAGTCATGAAGGAACCCCGACCAACCTGCCTACCGTCATCTTCTAGCTAGTCTACAGAGGAATCCCAACATCTATACCAATGCCGACATCTCCTGACGTTCCACCAAGAAGGGACCCCGATAGACACGGTGCCGACATCTTCTAACCCACCCAGAGAGGAACCCCGGACTATACACTATCTGATGTTCAGCCACTTTAAACTCTCTAGGACTCCGACATCTCCTGACTATCAGTCACGGAGGAACCACGGGCCATGCAGGACACCGCCACTCCTGACCTAGTCCAAGAGGCACCACGGACGACCTAGACAAACAGACCGACATCTCCCGACTATCAGTCACGGAGGAACCCCGGGCCTTACTGGACACCGTCTCCCCTGACCTAGTCAAAGAGGAACCACGGACTATACTTAACCCTGGTTAGATTTTCTAACCACAGGTTAACCCCAGTTAACCCAAGCCTCGCTTGATTAACTGAATTACTTGGGCCTCGCGCCCGTGAACAAACTCCGGTAACACACCGTCCCGTTAGGGAGCGTTTCCAGGCTAATGGATGTCTCCATAGCCTTACACGACATGCAAAACAATTTTTCATCACCCTAGAGTGGCAATACAATTTACCCGGGACCCGATCTGGGCTCCCCGTTGGACCACATGAAATCACAACATCACATAGGGGTCTCTGACCCCTTTTCATTCACACCAAAAGACATGCATATATTACAGAAAAAATAATATAGCAAAATAAGGGGAAAAAGAGAAGAAAAGAGAGGGGTTTTACCTACTTCACGCGTTTCGAGGTCTCGTAGGCAAAAACGGATGTTGCCAACGCGCTTGGAAGGATGATCAACCCGAAGGTAGAGCGCATGCAACTTTCTCTCTTCACTTTCTCTCTCTACCTTTTTTTTCTCTCTCTACACTCAAAACAAGACACTGGAGAGAAAATCAGACACCGCCAACGCGTCGGGGACGTCGAAATATGTCAAGGACCCGCTTCTCTCTTCTTTCTCTCTCTTTCTTTCTCTCTCTCTAAAAAAATCTGGGCAGCATACTGTCTCTGCAGAATTTTGTGAGGGAATGAGGGTTTTAACCCTCTTTATATAAGTAATGAGATGGGATTATGTGCAAAAGCACATGACCAATAAGGTGTGGAGAGTTGACCGGTCAACTCGTTTGACCGGTTGATTGATTGACCAATTTCTGAATTTTTTTGCATTTACGGCTTCCGAAATCCTACTACATAGAGTCCAATTTTGACGAAATTTTAGGTAACCGAACTTGGGGCAGTTCGACAACTACTGTAAAAATTTTGAGGAAAAATACTGAGTTTTGACAGCTGCACTTTAGTCCGAAAGAAAATTGCAAAACCCACTAATTTTCTAATTTCGGACACAAAACACACTGTCGCTTCTTCGTTTGAGATAACTAACTGCCGAGACGACAGACATTAATCCCCACGACCGACAGTGTCAACTGCACGGATTTCTATTAGGATCTCCAACAGATATTGGGTCGCACTTAATTTCTGGAAATAAAGAAATTTCCCATTTTTCTCAATTTTATCACACATAATGGCACCGCGGTCCCGCGAAATGGTACCTGACGGAACCGATACGGTAGGGGTGTGTCCCGGCAGTCGATCGGCACACTGTGTGCGATTTTCACCAAAAGATACTGAGATTTCTTCGGTGCACTTCAATCTCGAGCAAAATCCACTTTTTTTTAATTTAATAAATAATTAACTAATTAACCTCCATTAAGGACTCATAAACACATAATTTTATTATATTAAAATTCCGGGTCGTTACAATCTCCCCTCCTTACAATAAATTTCATCCTCGAAATTTACATATACACTAATCATCAAATAACTATGGATGATTGCTCCTAATGACATCTTCAAGTTCCCATTTGGCTTCCTCTATGCTATGGTGTTCCCATAAAACTTTAACTAGCTTAATCGTTTTGTTTCGTACAAAATTATCACTGGCTTTTCTTTAAAAGTTTAGTCCTCTCTGACTTGAATTGGCTCATATCGTATCACATGCGAGGGATCAGGTACATATTTTCTCAACATGGATATGTGGAATACATTGTGAACCCTTGCCAACTCTGGTGGTAACGCCAAACGGTCGGCTACACCTCCTATTTTAGCCAAAATCTCAAAAGGTCCAATAAATCGCGGACTTAATTTTCCCCGCTTTCCGAATCGTATAATACCTTTTGATGGAGAGATTTTCAAGAAGACATGATCACCGACTTGAAACTCTATGTCTCGACGCTTTCCATCTGCATAGCTTTTTTGTCGACTTTGTGCAGATAATAACCTTGATCGAATCAACTCGATCTTCTTTGTTGTTTCTTGCACCAACTCAGGTCCCAGTAGTTTACGTTCCCCTACTTCAGTCCAACATACTGGTGACCGACAACTCCTGCCGTACAAGGCCTCGTAAGGAGTCATTTGAATACTTGCCTGATAACTGTTATTATATGCAAACTCGATCAATGGCAAGTGATCATCCCAATTTCCCTGAAAGTCCAGACTGCAAGTGCGCATCATATCTTCTAAAGTTTGTATTGTGTGCTCAGACTGTCCATCGGTTTGCGGATGATAAGCTGTACTCATGTTTAGCTGCGTACCTAAAGCTTCCGGCAAGCTCCTCCAAAATCGGGAAGTAAATCACGGATCACGATCTGACACAATAGATACCGGCATGCCATGCAGCTTCACAATCTCCTTGATGTACAACTTTGATAAATTTTCCAGGGTTATGGTATCCTTGATAGCAAGAAAGTGAGCTGACTTCGTTAATCGATCAACTATCACCCAAACGGCACATGCCCACTCCTTTTTTTTGGTAACCCTACCACAAAATCCATCGTAATGTGCTCTCATTTCCACTCGGGAATAGGCAATGAATTTAACAATCCAGGTGGTTTCTGATGTTCTGCTTTGACTTGCTGACAAACAAGGCATCGAGATACATACTCTATAATTTCTCTCTTCATGCCGTTCCACCAGTAGTTATTCTTCACATCCTGATACATCTTTGTACTTCCGGGGTGCACCGCAAAACGAGATCGATGTGCCTCATTGAGCAGTTCATTCTTCAACTCAGGATTTCTAGGCACACAGATTCGACATTTGAATCGAAGTATTCCATCTTCAGATTCTTCAAAATCACCCATTTTTCCTCGAAGAATCTTATCTCTGATAACTTTGATCTCCTGATCTTCCAACTGTGCTTCTTGAATCTTTTGTAATAATACTGGCTTGGCCTGAATACTAGCCAACTTGGCACTATTACCCTGGAATCCTAGACTCAGATTCCAACTCTTGAATTCTTCAATCATCTTCCATTGCTCTGCCCTCATATATGCTACAGATCCAACTGTCTTTCTACTCAGGGCATCAGCAACCACGTTACCCTTACCAGGATGATACTGGATTACATAGTCATAATCCTTCAAGAATTCCATCCATCTACGCTGTCGTATATTGAGTTCCTTTTAGGAGAATAGATACTTTAAACTCTTGTGATCACTATAGATCACCAACTTCTCTCCATAAAGATAATGTCTCCAAATTTTTAGTGCGAACACTACCGCAACTAACTCCAGGTCATGCGTGGGATAATTCCGTTCGTGAATCTTGAGTTATCTCGAACCATAAGCAATGACCTTTTTTGTTTTGTATTAAGACACAACCGAGTCCCTTACTGGAAGCATCGCAATACACCTCAAATCCTCCAGATCCTGAGGGAGTTGTCAATACTGGAGCAGTTGTTAATCTCTTCTTTAATTCTTGAAAGCTTCGCTCCCGAGATGCCGTCCATTCGAACTTCACATCTTTCTTAGTCAATTCCGTTAATGGAGCTGCTATCTTTGAGAAACCTTCTACAAATCTGCGGTAGTACCCAGCCAATCCCAGAAAACTTCAAACTTCAGTAACAGTGGATGGCCTTGCCCAATCGGTTACTGCTTGAATCTTGGAAGGATTAACAGATATTCCATTTCTTGACACAATATGCCCAAGAAAGGCTACCTTTTCCATCCAAAACTCGCACTTGGAGAACTTAGCATACAGCTGATTATCTCTTAATGTTTGTAGTGTAATCCTCAAGTGCACAACGTGCTGCTCACGACTAGGTGAGTACACCAAGATATCATCAATAAATACCACAATAAACTGATCCAAGTACAGCCAGAAAAGACGATTCATCAACTCCATAAAGGCTGTAGGTGCATTTGTCAGTCTAAAAGGCATCACCAAGAACTCGTAGTGACCATACCGAGTTCGGAATGCTGTCTTCTGAATATCTTCTTCTTTGACTCTCAATTGGTGATAGCCGGATCGTAAATCAATCTTTAAAACACTTGGGCGCCTTGCAACTGATCAAATAGATCATCGATCCTGGGGAGAGGATACTTATTCTTAATCGTCGCTTGATTCAGCAGACGATAATCTATACACAGACGCAGACTCCTGTCTTTCTTTCGGACAAATAATGTAGAGTCCCGGACTTTTTCATGCTTAATACATGGCACTTTCGTAGCCAGTTCACCTTTAAAGTAGTACAATTAATAAATATGAAAGAAATTAAAAATTCTGAAATGTCAGAAATGTTCCTTTTCGAAGTACGAACCCGACGCAAGTTGAATCGTCGAAATCCGAAGAGCGAGTCAAAAGATATGGCCAAAATAGTTTGGACCTGCAGGCAACCGATCGCTCGGTCCAAAATCGATTGATCGGAGGCTATCGACTGGTCGAAAAATTTGTATGAGGAAATTTTCCAGAGAGTTGATTTTTGGTCGAGAGCTCGGTCAATTCACCAATCGCTCGGTAGGCAACCGATCGATCGGTCATAACCACCGATCGCTCGGTCTTCATGTTTTTGCAGAAATTTCATTAAGGGTGTTTTCGTCTTTCGGGCGTTTCACTCTTTCCTCTTAAGGTTTGCTCGAGCCTTTAGGGCTCATTTACCACACTTAGAAGATATTAGAGAGGAAGAGAGAAGAGAAGGGTTTTCCCTAACCTAGGGTTTGCGTTTGGGGAGAAATCAAAGGGGTTTCAAGACCCACAATCACCTCAAGCTTGGATTGCTTCAAGATTTCGGTTCAAGCACTCGTGGAGCTCATGTTCCAAGCTAGGGCAGCACCTCACGAACGTTTTTGGAGGAGTTTTCTTCCTCATTGATCAAGGTCGGCACTTCTTGCTACCCTCCTAGTCATAGTTCCTCTTTTCCTCCATGTTTCTTTGTTTTCCTTCATCTATGCTTGTGCTAGGAGTGGGGATGTGTGGATGTTGTGAATGGAGATGGAATGGGCGATTGGATGCCAATGGTTGTGTTGTGATAATTGAAATGGGGAGGGCATTGTATCCATAATGAACAAACATGTATGATGTGAGCATAACCTACCTAGAAAAGCATGATTTAGGTTGAAATAAATAATGGACACACCCTATGCTTGATGAAATGCCAAGGTGAACAAAACGGAGGATAAATTAAGAAAATGCATGCTTAATTACTTATGAACTTGTTAGGGCGTATGATAGTGTGAGTTCTTGTTTTCTTTAAAATGTCATAAATGCTTATTTTTTAATTTACGACATGCTATATATTGTGAAATCCCCCAAATGTCATGTTTGAATTCAAATGCAAGTATGCACACAATCCCACGAGCACGGCATGCATGACATGATTTACCGAGGTGTTCAAGAACATGATTAGAGGTGGGACATATCCTATGATATGTTTTACCTCGCTTTTCACAACAATACAAGAACAAACATTCCACGAGGGGTCTCCCCTCACTCACAAGTGCATAGCATAAAGAAGGGTCTCCCTTCCCTCGCAAGTACATACATACATATCATGAAGAATGGTCTCCCTTCCCTCTCAAGTGCATCTCACAAGGACATCTCACAAGTGTATCTCACAAGTCACAAGATCACAAGCAAGCACGCATGACACGCATGGCATTACACGCTCGACAAGATCAAGCAAGACAAACATGACAAGCTTTCAAGTACGAAAAGATATTTCAAGCCAAGTCAAGTGCATGATGTTTTCAAGAGGTTTTATCGGCTTTCTACGAAATACAAGCATGATTATAGATTGCTTTACTTCCTAGTATGATATGACTTGTTCCCGTTTTACATATATGAATTGCTCTTGCTTTATGTATTGCCATTTTGGCGGGTCTGTCTGCACTTTCATTTGAATTTCCATGCTCAGCCGTACTTCTTATGTCGGCAGGTGATAGCGGAGCGGCTGCTCCTTTCGATGTCTGTACTGGCCCATGGGTGGAGGAGGAGTATGTCGAGGAACCTTTGGAGGAACCTCCGGTAGAGGGCTACTATTAAGTAGTGGTTGTAGATTTTGAGTGATAGAGCTATGGGTGAGATGAGAGATATACATTCATGTATTTTGGCGGGTCTGTCCGCACTTTCATTTGAATTTCTTTTGGTGTAAACTTGGGTTACATGTATATACATAGAGGTTTGTTAGACTTCCGCTGTGCTTTATAGTTTACGTTTCCGCTATTATTGTCCTCTATTGTGTATGCTCTGTGGGTCTTTTGCAGGTTATTTTGGTCTAGCAAGTCATGTAAGCCATGATTAGTCGTCCAAAGTTCACTATAACTCCTAGGGTGGGTTTTGGGTCGCGACAAATAACACCGGTGCTCCCCATGGTGAAACACTAGGACGGATCAAGCCCTTATCTAATAGGTCTTGCAACTGAATCTTCAGCTCTTGCAACTCAGCCGGAGCCATCCGATACGGTGTTTTAGATATCAGTCTACACCCGGAGTAACATCGATTGTAAAATCGATTTCTCTAGTAGGAGGGAGTCCTAGTAATTCATCAGGAAACACATCTCGAAACTCTCTGACCACCGGGGTATTCCCTAAAGTGTCGTCTTCATCTTTATTGACCACCACTGTAGCTAAATACCCAGTACACCCCTTATCTAGAAGGTAACATGCTTTAATTGCTGATATTAGCTTGGGTGCTTGACCTCGGATAATCTCCTGCATTTCGAACTCTAGGATGTCCGGAATTCAAAATATCACTTTCTTGGCATTTACAATTTACCACTGCATGGTAATTAACCAACCAATCCATCCCTAGGATAACATCATAATCCTTCATGTCTAACACGATCAGATCTACTAACATCCGTACACTATTGACAAGTATGAGACACCTATCATAGACTGTTTTTGTGCACAGAACTTTCCCTGATGGTGTAGATATAGACATCATGCTTTTGAGTGTATCAGGCTTGTAACTTATAGCAAAACGAGTAGAGACAAACGAATGTGTAGCACCAGTGTCAATCAAAGCATAAGCAAGTACTTGAAATACTAAAAGTTTACCTTCGATGACACCTTCGGTCTGCTGTGCCTCTTCCTGGATAATTGCAAACACTCTTCCTTTTCCGCCTTCCAACACTAGCGGTTGAGCCTTAGGGCAATCCTTCTTGAAGTGTCCAGGCTTTCCGCACTGGAAGCAAACCTTCGCTCTACAGTCCTTGGTCAAATGACCCTGACCACATTTCTCGCACTTAAGCCCCAATCTTCCTGTAGACCCTTGGCTTTTCAAGTCCTCGAATTTTCTTTTCCCAGTAAACTGCCGGTTATTCTCCTTTATCCAGGGCTTCCCAACTGTCCCTTTGCCTTTGCCAACACTAGACTATGCCAGTTCTTCATGCACTCGCTCTACTCTGAGTGCTCTATCTAATATCTCTGAGAAGGAGGTAAATCATTGAGCTGCCAATTTCTCCCTGATAGCCGGCTTCAATCCTTCTTCAAATTTCTCAACCCTCCACTGCTCATCCTCGACAAATCTCGCAGCAAACCTCGAGAGTTGATTAAACTTTTGTTCATACTCGCTAACCGACATATTTCCTTGGGTCAGCTGAAGAAACTCCATCTCCTTCCTCTTTTTCATCGACGCTGAAAAATAGCGCTTATAAAACAATTCAGTAAATTTTGCCCAAGTCATGGGCCTCTGATGCGGTGGAACTGTCCTTTCCGCTGTGGTCCACCAATGTTCCGCTTCTCCTTCAAGTAGAAAGATAGCGAACTCGGGCTTGTCATTTTCTGGCAAAGACATAGCCCTAAAAACTTTTTTCAAACTTCTAATCCAGTTCTCCACCTTCAGCGGATCAGTAGTACCCGAAAAGGCCAACAGTCCAAGCCTCTTAAACTTCTCCAATCGGGTCACATTCCCATGCTCTGGCATGGTAGCAAAGGGATCCGACTACCATTCCCATTTCCATTCATATTTTGGGCCTATTGTTGCTGAATTAGGTTGGCTAGGGCTGTAATAGCCTCGAATGCCCCAGCCAAGGTATTCTCGGGTGCTCGTCAAGGTGGCATGATTCACCTATAATTATAAAGTAACGAACTTTTAATAATAAAATGAAACTGAAATGCACTGAGAATTCGATATCCAAAAAGAGACATTTCATTCATTTCATCTTTAATATATACATACCACACCATATATATGAACATACTACATCATAGTATACAAAACATCATCTCCGTTGTACAAGTATATACACAAAAAATCTATGAGTCGAGTGATAAGATACTCCAAAACCATACTAATACGCTACAGTCTCCCCTCCTGACTCCCTACTCCTGCATCTAAACCTCAGTCGAGGTAGACGGACTACTCGCCTCCACCGACTTCTTCTTACTCTGCTTATGGTTGTTCAAAATCGCACGATACTCTCGTGCCGTAAGTCTCTTAGATGATAGGGGTGGAGGTATCCAACCAGTCCCATCCGGATTAGGCCTGATGTCTGCCAGTGCCCGCTTCACCTGCCTTAAAATCTCACAACGTATCCAAGCCGGTACTGCAAGCTCCATCGGAGGTGGGGATGGCATCCAGGCAGTTCTGTCTGGATTTATCCGGGCAGCCTTCGGCTTAATGGCTGCCATAATTCGTTGAGTCATCCCAAGCAACTCTGGAAAACGGCGACTCAATATGGCTGCCCTCTGCTCATAATGCTGCCAATCCTCTTTGGTGGGGACTCTGTGCATTAACAGCATCCCTGCACATACACACAATTTCCAAATCACTATCTGATTTCGAAATAGGTGATGTACAGTAATACATCTAACTACACAACTAAAAATCATGTACTACGGTATTTCATGAACAAGTATGGTTTGTTATGATGGTTATTGCTCTTAGGGTCTGATACCAATTGTAACGCCCTAAACCCGCGCCTAGGGAATCAAGTTCCGAGACGCGCGTCCTTTTGTCAAATCATGCAAGCGGAAGACTTTACTCGCGAAAATGCGGAAAATTTAAACATTTATCAGATGCTTCCAAAAAGCAAATAATACATGTCATCACAATAGCCATCATACAAACCATATACTTGTATTATTTACATTAAGTTTGTTTTAGAAAAGTAGGCGCTTCTATCACGCCGGGTACAACTCGTACAAGCTTCCAAAATGTCCAGTTGGACTTTTCACTTACTGGTCAGCAGCTCCGAGATCTGCTGACATAAAAAGTCAGTGAACTATGAAGCCCAATAAAACCAAAATCCTTCTAAACTATTTTCCACATAATAACACGTATCAATAATGATATAATAAGTAGTTCAATTTGCATGTTACAGTAAAATAGAACAGTATATAATAAATTGTGACCCAAGGTCACTTAGGGTTACGTCACCCTAACAGAGGTTCCCGACCTCACATTACTTTCCAATTATGAGGTTCAGTTATGAATGTATTATATTACCAAGTTATCGTTTCGATCATCAATCATGTTTCATTTCGAGTCCTGAGACTATTAATTTGCCATAGCCCACAAATGTTCAGCTTAAAGTCTCTAAATCCTAACCATAATACATTGAGTCATTTTGACTCACACATGCTATTTTGGCTTTCACCCGAACACGACCAAACCTTGGGTATACCAACCCAACTCACCTGGAATCCGACAATTCCATACCGAACCATGAGTCCACCAACTCAAACAAATACACCAACCCTGAGTATACCAACTCAGACCACTTCGTATCTGAAGCTTACACACACAACACGGGCATTCACCCAATAAGGACATACTTTTTCATTCAATTGACTGGCCACATCTACCGTGTATTCGCTGCCACCGCCTTGGGTATCAGTCATGAAGGAACCCCGACCAACCTGCCTACCGTCATCTTCTGGCTAGTCTACGGAGGAATCCCAACATCTATACCAATGCCGACATCTCCTGATGTTCCACCAAGAAGGGACCCCGATAAACACGGTGCCGACATCTTCTAACCCACCCAGAGAGGAACCCCGGACTATACACTATCTGATCTTCAGCCACTTTAAACTCCCTAGGACTCCGACATCTCCTGACTATCAGTCACAGAGGAACCACGGGCCATCCAGGACACCGCCACTCCTGACCTAGTCCAAGAGGCACCACGGACGACCTAGATAAACAGACCGACATCTCCCGACTATCAGTCACAGAGGAACCCCGGGCCTTACTGGACACCGTCTCTCCTGACCTAGTCAAAGAGGTACCACAGACTATACTTAACCCTGGTTAGATTTTCTAACCACAGGTTAACCCCAGTTAACCCAAGTCTCGCTTGATTAACTGAATTACTTGAGTCTCACGCCCGTGAACCAACTTCGGTGACACACCGTCCCTGTTAGGGAGCGTTTCCAGGCTAATGGATGTCTCCATAGCCTTACACGACATGCAAAATAATTTTTCGTCACCCTAGAGTGGCGATACAATTTACCCGAGACCCGATCTGGGCTCCCCGTTGGACCACATGAAATCACAACATCACATAGGGGTCTCTGACCCTTTTTCATTCACGCCAAAAGACATGCATATATTGCAGATAAAATAATATAGCAAAATAAAGGGAAAAGGAGAAGATAAGAGAGGGGTTTTACCTGCTTCACTCGTTTCGAGGTCTCGTAGGCAAAAACAGATGTCGCCAACGCACTCGGAAGGATGATCAACCCCAAGGTAGAGCGCATGCAACTTTCTCTCTCCACTTTCTCTCTCTACCTTTTCTATCTCTTTACACGTAAAACGAGACGCCGGAGAGAAAATCAGACGCCGCCAACGTGTCGGGGACGTCGAAATATATCAAGGACCCGTTTCCCTCTTCTCTCTCTCTCCTCTTTCTCTCTCCTCACTTTCTCTCTCTCTAAAAAAATCTGGGCAGCATACTGTCTCTGCAGAATTTTGTGAGGGAATGAGGGTTTTAACCCTCTTTATATAAGTAATGAGATGGGATCACGTGCAAAAGCACATGACCAATAAGGTGTGGAGAGTTGACCGGTCAACTCGTTTGACCGGTTGACTGATTGACCAATTTCTGAATTTTTTTGCATTTACGGCCTCTGAAATCCTACTACATAGAGTCTGATTTTGACGAAATTTTAGGTGACCGAACTTGGGGTAGTCCGACACCTACTGTAAAAATTTCAGAGAAAAATACTGAGTTTTGACAGTTGCACTTTAGTCCGGAAGAAAATTGGAAAACCCACTAATTTTCTGATTTCGGACACAAAACACACTGTCGCTTCTTCGTTTGAGAAAACTAACTGCCGAGACGACAGACATTACTCCCCACGGCCGACCGACATGCATTAGTGTCAACCGTACTGATTTCTATTAGGATCTCCAACAGATATTGGTTCCCACTTAATTTCTGGAAATTTGGAAATTTCCCTTTTTCTCAATTTTATCACACATAATGGCCCCGCGGTCCCGTGAAATGGTACCTGACCGAATCGATACGGTAGGGGTGTGTCCCGGTAGTCGACCGGCACACTGTGTGCGATTTTTGCCAAAAGATACTGAGATTTTCTCGGTACACTTCAATCCCGAGCAAAATCCACTTCTTATTAATTTAACAAATAATTAACTAATTAATCTCCATTAAGGACCCATAAACACATAATTTTATTATATTAAAATTTCGGGTCGTTACACTTTCTGAGCTCTGATCATGCTCAAATTTTTACTCTAAATTTATCTTTCTAATCTATAAATCATATGAAAATTTTGCTACGATATGATGATTGGATTGGATGATATGAATTTCTAAAGGAAAACCTAGTATACTGTTTTTAAGGCTAATAGTACGGTGTTCCTAATTATAGGGAACCTTTCTGAGCTCTGATCATGCTCAAATTTTTACTCTAAATTTATCTTCCTAATCTGTAAATCATATCAAAATTTTACTGCGATCTGATTGTTGGATAGGATGATATGAATTTCTAAAGGAAAACCTAGTCTGCTATTTTTAAGGCTAACAGTACGGTTTTCCTAATTATAGGGAACCCTCCTGATCTCAGATCATGCTATAAAATTTACCACATATTTATCTTCCTAATCTGTAAATCATATCAAAATTTCACTGCGATCTGATGGTTGGATAGGATGATATGAATTTCTAAAGGAAAACCTAGTCTGATGTTTTTAAGGCTAACAGTACAGTTTTGATCATTACAGGGAACCTTCCTTATCTCAGATCATGCTCATATTTTTACCATATTACGACATTCCTACTTTGTCAATCATATCAAAATTACAATGAGATCTGATGGTTGGATTTGACAATATGAATTTCTAAATAAAACCTAGTCTATCGTTTTAGGAACAACAGTATGGTTTTGATAATTACAGAGCCCCTTCCTGATCTTAGATCTTCATTCAACATTATGCTTGTCATGGTTTGTTAAAATGGGTTGTATGTACTTGTATGGGGAGGTATAGGAACTGAGCAGAGGGGCGTAGCCCTCGGTTTCCGGTTGAATAACTCAGAATTTAGGTTCGGCGATCGATTGGGTGAGCAATCGCTAAGCGATTTGTTGACTTGACATGGCATGTGTATATGATGGGATGATTATTTTGATACTGGAATAGTCGGGGTCGTAATGTGTAGACCTCCGTGACTGATAGTCGGGAGTGAGTGAATTACTATCTATAGATCCTCTTTGACTAGGTCCGGAGTAGTGATTGTGTATAGTCTGGAATCTTCGGATTCGCAGTTAGTTGAGCCGGCATGCTCAAGCGTTGTCACAATTGGTTGAACTGGGAGATGTCGGAGTCCTAAAAGAGGTCTAAAGTGACTGAGCATTATATAGTGTATTGACTGGGGTTCCTCTATGGTTGGGTCTGAAGAGGCGGCGCTATGCCTATCGGGGTTCCTTCTAGGTGGTACGTCATGGAGAGACGATGTCCAGTAAGGCCCGGGGTGCCTCCAGTGAATAGCCAGAAGATGACGGTAGACAAGTTGGCCGGGGTTCCTTCGTGACTGATAACTAGTGAGATGGCGGTGTTTATACACATTTGGTGTTGTCAGTCAGAGTATATGTGGTAAGTCCTTGGAGGATGATTACCCTAGTTGTGTAGAATCTTTAGGATTCTGGTCTGTGACGACCCGAATATTTTTAGAAATAAAAATATTAAATATAAAATATTTGATTTAATATTGAGATATTCATATTATTACTTAAGCATATTATTTAATAATTGCTTAAAGTATATGGATATATACTATGTATTAAACCTTATATTAATACATGTATATATTAAAAATGAGTCATTAGCTAAGATTATGACATGTGGCAAGTGCCACATGGCAACAACCTAAGGGGGACGATTAAATAAATAAATGGCATTATATTGCTTAATTGTATAATAAGGTATTATATATTAAGCTTAATACTTGAATCTAAGTATTAAAATAAGTATTTAACACCAAAATAAATAGGATGATGACACATGGCAGAGTGACACTTGTCAATTCCCTAGTAGGGGCGTCCAAGATTAACCAAGGTTAGGATCTAATTAAGATTAGTTAATCAAAGGATTGAAAAGAAAATGATGGCATGTGATGGACGTACACGATTCAATCATGAGAATCAAATGCCACATTATTACGTTCATGAACCAAAGTACTAAAGGGAGATGCATGAGATGAACTAGGAAAACATCAAATCTCTACCATAAACAATACTACACGCCCACTTTATTAACCCTAGGAGTGTGAACTCAAGCTAAGGGAGGATAATCTTAGGGGGATGAACCATAAGTTTAGTCATTAAAGAGCATGAATCTTGATTCATTTAACCATGGTTGGAGGATTAACCTTAGGAGTTAACAATGAATCTAATTAAAGGTAAAAACATGAACCTTATTTATGATGATTCATGTATATTAATGCAAGGGATGAATCTACTTACTAGAGTGAGTATAAGGCAAGAAAGATTCTTGGAATGGGGAGATGCTACACGCCCACCTATGTTTGGCCATGAGTTAAGTAACTCACTTTGGTTAAGTGAACAATGATATTATATAATACATAGAATTATGTAAGGATTTAGAGTAATAATATATATGTATTAAGGTTTATGATAAATGATTAACCATGAGTTAAAAAGGGAAACTATGGTTAGGTTAATACATGTGTTAAGAGATTCATCTATTGTAGATGAACCTAATCTAGGGGAAGCACCCAAATTAAAGTGATACATGAAATTTATGGGATACATGAACCATAGATTAATTAGGGGAGTGAACCAACATTTATGATAGGCCATGACCCTTGCCTATATAAAGGAGACCCCACACCCACTTTGTGATCACTTCACTTGACAACTTCTTGAGAGACTAGAAGACCCACGCCCACTTTTTGATGCTCATTCCATTTGGTGCAAAGCCATGAAATATTGGAGAGAAATGAAGAAATAAGAAAGAGAGAGAAAGAAAATCGTGCTGGTCCAACCGACTTCGGATTCGGAACCCTACATCAAAGAAAGTGTAAGTGATATTTGGTGATATTATTCTAGATGATATTTTAGAATGAAGGTTAGTAAAAATGATGAATATCCTACTATATTTATGGATAATAGTTTGGTGTTACTATGATAAAATTCTTGAAAATAGTATGGTGTACAAGAAATACTGGAAAATAGTATGGTGTTACTATGTTAAATTTCTAAAATTAGTATAAGAAATACTGGAAAATAGCATGGTATTACTATGTTAAATTTCTAGAAAATAGTATAAGGAATTGCTGGAAAATAGTATGGTGTTACTATGGTAAAATGTTGAATGATATGATGATATTGTATTGAAATTCTTAAGAAAAATAGTATAATAATTTTATATGGAATTGCTGGAAAAATAATAAGAAGATATTATGTAACATGTTAATGAGATAGAATGATGATACTATAATAGTATGTTACATTTTATACATATATTACATGCTATGATAAGGAAAAGGATGTAATTAAAGTATGGAAAATGATGATTTTAAGTTATGAAATTATAGTCATGAGATAGCTATAATAAAGATAATTAGAATCAAAATTATACAATCATAATGTTATGATGTATATGAAAATATTATCTTAAAATATCTTAATGAGAAGGCAGAGAAAAGATAAATACCCTTATCTTAAAGGCCTCAAGATAATAGTGTGGAATAGGAGGACCGTTCGGCAAACAAAAACTCAGGATGGGTCAATGAAAACTCAATGAGGGATTGAGCCTAAAGAGGTGTACCTATCAACGATTATCTAGAGAGGTGGAATAAGATAGGAATGAAAAGATTAAGAAAAGATAAATACACTTATCTTAAAAAAAGACCTCAAGATAATAGTGTGAAATAGGAAGGCCGTTCGGCAAACAAAAACTCAGGATGGGTCAATGAAAACTCAATGAGGGATTGAGCCTAAAGAGGTGTACCTATCGGCGATTATCTAGAGAGGTAAAAATAAGATAATAATGAAAAGATAAAATAAGGTTTATTTAGAAAAATGCCTGAAGATAATAGTGCGGAATAGGAAGACTGTTCGGCAAACAAGAACTCAGGATGGGTCAATGAAAACTCAATGCGGGATTGAGCCTAAAGAGGTGTACGTATCGGCGATTATCTAAAGAGGTAGGATAAGATAAAATAATGTTTATCTTAAAAGGTCTCAAGATAATAGTGTGGAATAGGAAGGCCGTTCGGTAAACAAAAACTCAGGATGGGTCAATGAAAACTCAATGAGGGATTAAGCCTAAAGAGGTGTACCTATCGGCAATTATCTTGGAAGACAGGATTAAGATAAATTGGATCCAAGTAAAATATGTTTAAAAGAAATGACGAAGGGAATACTAAAAAATTGTTAATAATATATTCTGATGAAAAATTATTATTAAATGTTATATTATGCTTATTCTATTTTATTATCTAGCATAATGTTATTGAATATTCTTATTGGGCTTCATAGCCCATTGACCTTTTATGTCGCCAGATGAATGGTGAAAGAACAACTTAAAAGTGACGTTCGAGGAAGGACGGAGTCGCTTTTGATTATGCTGTTATATATTCATTTTGATGTAATTAATTTGGTTATGTAAACCTTAACTTTAATTATGGACATAATATGATGGCTATTGCGAATGGAAAGAAAAGAGGGGTTTAAAAATTTTAAATTCCCTTGGTATTTTACGCTTCCGCAATATATGAGAAAAGAGGATCTCACGGTCGGATTTACACTTAAATTTCATTAGTGAAATATTAAATTTAAGTCGGGTCGAGACATGGTCTGTGTGGGTTGGGAAACCCAAGGGTTGGTCATGTTCGGGTAAATACCAGAACAGTATTCAGGAGTCTGGATGACTCAAGTTATGATGTGACCGGGTAATGCCGGAATTGTGTTGAGCTTGGAATGATCAAGCTCGAATAGGGTATAGAGACCACTCTATGATGAACATGTATGGGCTAAACGCCGGTTAACAGAGTCTCAGGATTAGGAGTAAAACATGGTTGATGATCGAAACAAATAACTTGGTAAAAGAAATACATGTTGCATAACGAACTCCATAATTGGGAAAGATATTCGAGAATGGGAATCTCGTGTTGGGTGCGATGGCCCTGTGTGACTGAGGGTCACAATATAACTTGGATATATTACTAAATTGTATCATGAACTGGCATATGTATATTATGTGTTTATTGATGCTTTGCTATAACGTGGAAGATAGTATAGATGGATTGTGGTTTTTTTTATTGGGCTTCATAGCTCACTGACGTTTCATGTCAACAGATATTGGAGCGGACGAGTAGTAGGTGTGGATCTTGCACCTTGTACTTTTGTCTTTGGATAGAGACTTGTCCCGGGGTGTTAGTGGCGCCTCTGTTTTGTAAAACAGACACAATGGTAAATAATATACAGGTATTTGTTTTATGGTTGATGGCTATTGTGATGACCAGAGTTTATGTTGTTGCATGTGAGTAAAGTTTAAATTTTTCTGCATTTGTGCGGTAAAGCCTTCCGCTGAGCTGGTATGAACGATCGGGCATGCGTCTTGGGACACTACTCCGGTAGGCGTTCGGGGTGTCACAATTGGTATCAGAGCCAATAGAAATAACCATCACACAAATCATACTTGAGCATAACATAACTAAGAACCGTTGGATTGGTGATCCCTTAGAGATTAATTCGATATTCCTAGTTGAGTGATTGTTGTACATGTCATGTTTCGAAATCAGACATTGATTTGGAACATGTGCATGTGCAGGAATGGCAAGGACGCACCGAATTCCCACAAAGAGGGAGATAGCTCTGTTTGAGTGGGCGGTGACCATGCAAAGAAAACGTCATGTTGGATGGTCATCTTTCCGCACTATACACCTAAAGGCGGTACGATCACTCCGTAAGGGATTGACCGCACGAGCAATGCACGAATCCCTGAGATTGATTGGGTATTGAGAGAGGCTAGACCTGAGACAAAGGACCAAGCACCGCAGGAGGATAGTGTAGCAGTCTCACCGATAGCGGTTGGGACTTATGGAGTATAAGATCATAGGGAAAGAGTGTGGTTCATCTGTATCGTTTTGGCGTTTTGGAGTATAATGGATGCCCTACTCGGTCTTTCCATCATGAGATCACTTTTTTTATGTGTACAGCTACAAGATGTTTTGTATACGCTGGTGTACTACTATACTGTACAGTGTTGCCTTGTGTATCTTAGTAATGAAATGAATGAAATGTTTCTTTTTGACTATTGAACTCTTGAGTACATTTCTTTTTATTTCACTACATTTATAAAGTGTTCAATATGGTATAATTAGAGGAAAACCATGCCACCTCGGAGAGCGCCCGAGAATACTTTGGCCGGAGCCTTTGAAGCCATCTCGGCTCTAGCTAACTTAATTCAACAACAACAAACCCAGACTAATAACAGAAATGGGAATGGCAATGGTAGTCATCCTATCGCTACCATACCAGAACATGGGCATGCGACAAGACTTGAGAAATTCAAAAGACTTGGACCGTCAGCTTTGTCAGGGGCCACAGATCCACTGAAGGTGGAGAACTAGATTAGGGGATTGGAAAAGATCTTCCGGGCTATAGCATTACCCGAGAACGCGCAGTCGGAATTTGCTATATTCATGCTTGAAGGGGAGGCCGAGCACTGGTGGACAACAGTGGAACGAACAATCCCACCTAATCAGAGGCCTGTGACTTGGGCAAAGTTTGTAGAGTTATTTTATGAGAGGTATTCTCTGCCTCGATGAAGAAGAAGAAGGAGATAGAGTTTCTTCAATTAAGTCAAGGAAACATGACCGTGAGTAAGTACGAACAAAGATTCAACCAACTCTCAAATTTGCCGCAAAGTCCGTGGAGGATGAGCAGTGGAGAGTTGAAAAGTTTGAGGAAGGTTTAAAGCCACCAATTAAGGGAAAGTTGGCAGCCCAACGATTTACTGTGTTTTCTGAGCCTTTAGACAGAGCGCTCCGAGTGGAGCGAGTGCACGAGGAAATGTTTCCCTCAACTCTAGGGAAGAATAAAGGACCAGTTGGGAAGCCCTGGGACAAAAAGAACAACACCAATCGGTTTGCTAGAAAAAGAAAATTTGATGATGTGAAGGGCCAAGGATCTATAGGAGGATTGGACCAAAATGTGCCAAGTGTGGGCAAGCTCACTTGACCAAGGATTGCAGAGGACAAGGTTGTTTTCAGTGTGGAAGGCTTGGCCACTTCAAGAGAGACTGCCCTCAATCGAAGCCATTAGCCCTGGAGGACGGGAAAGGTCGAGTTTTTACTATCACGCAAGAGGAAGCTCAGCAGGCCGAAGGCGTTATTGAAGGTAAATTGCTAATTTTTCAAAAGCCTGCATATGCATTAATTGATACTGGTGCTACACATTCGTTTATCTCAACTCGTTTTGCTAGACACATAAGTTACAAGCCTGATACACTCAAAAGCATGATGTCTATATCTACACCATCAGGGAAAGTTTTGTGCACAAAAACAGTCTATGATAGTTGTCCCATACTTATCAAAGTGTACGGATGTTAGTAGATCTGATCGTGTTAAACCTAAAGGATTATGATGTTATCTTTGGGATGGATTGGTTGGCCAATTACTATGCAGTGATAGATTGTAATGCCAAGAAAGTGATATTTCGAATTCCGGACATCCCAGAGTTCGAAATGCAGGGGATTATCCGAAGTCAAGCACCCAAACTAATATCAGCAATTAAAGCATGTCCCCTTCTAGATAAGGGGTGTACTGGGTATTTAGCAACAGTGGTGGTTGATAAAGATGAAGATGACACTTTAGGGATTACCCCGGTGGTCAGAGAGTTTCGAGATGTGTTTCCTGATGAATTACCAGGACTCCCTCCTACTAGAGAAATCGATTTTACAATCGATATTACTCCGGGTGTAGACTCGATATCTAAAACTCCATATCGGATGGCTCCAGCTGAGTTGCAAGAACTGAAGATTTAGTTGCAAGACTTATTAGATAAGGGTTTGATCCACCTTAGTGTTTCACCGTGGGGAGCACCGGTGTTATTTTTCTGAAAGAAAGACAGGAGTCTGCGTCTATGTATAGACTATCGTTTGCTGAATCAAGCGACGATCAAGAATAAGTATCCTCTCCCCAGGATTGATGATCTATTTGATCAATTGCAAGGCGCCCAAGTGTTTTCAAAGATTAATTTACGGTCCGGCTATCACCAATTGAGGGTCAAAGAAGAAGATATTCGAAAGACAGCATTCCGAACTCGGTATGGTCACTACGAGTTCCTGGTGATGCCTTTTGGACTGACAAATGCGCCTGCGGCCTTTATGGAATTGATGAATCGTCTTTTCAGGCCGTACTTGGATCAGTTTATTGTGGTATTTATTGATGATATCTTGGTGTATTCATCTAGTCGTGAGAAGCATGCTGAGCACTTGAGGATTACGCTACAGACATTAAGAGATAATCAGCTATATGTTAAGTTCTCCAAGTGTGAGTTTTGGATGGAAGAGGTAGCCTTCCTTGGGCATATTGTGTCAAGGAATGAAATATTTGTTGATCCCTCTAAGATTCAAGCGGTAACCGATTGGGCAAGGCCATCCACTGTTACTGAAGTTCGAAGTTTTCTGGGATTGGCTGGATATTACCGCAGATTTGTAGAAGGTTTCTCGAAGATAGCAGCTCCATTAACAGAATTGACTAAGAAAGATGTGAAGTTCGAATGGACGGTATCTCAGGAGCGAAGTTTTCAAGAATTAAAGAAAAGATTAACAACTGCTCCAATAGTGGCAACTCCCTCAGGATCTGGAGGATTTGAGGTGTATTGTGATGCTTCCGGTAAGGGACTCGGTTGTGTCTTAATGCAAAACAAAAGGGTCATTGCTTATGGTTCGGGACAACTCAAGATTCACGAATGGAATTATCCCACACATGACCTAGAGTTAACTGCAGTTGTGTTCGCACTAAAAATTTGGAGGCATTATCTTTATGGAGAGAAGTTGATGATCTATAGTGATCACAAGAGTTTAAAGTATCTATTCCCTCAAAAGGAACTCAATATGCGACAGTGTAGATGGATGAAATTCTTGAAGGATTATGACTATGTAATCTAGTATCATCCTGGTAAGGGTAACGTGGTTGCTGATGCCCTTAGTAGAAATACAGTTGGATCTGTAGCATATATGAGGGCAGAGCGATGGAAGATGATCGAAGAATTTAAGTGTTGGAATCGGAGTCTAGGATTCCAGGGTAATAGTGCCAAGTTGGCTAGTATTCAGGCCAAGCCAGTGTTGTTACAAAAGATTCAAGAAGCATAGTTGGAAGATCAGGAGATCAAAGTTATTAGAGATAAGATTCTTCAAGGAAAAATGGGTGATTTTGAAGAATCTGAAGATGAAATACTTCGATTCAAAGGACGAATCTGTGTGCCTGGAAACCCTGAGTTGAAAAATGAACTGCTCAATGAGGCGCATCAATCTCGTTTTGCGGTGCACCCTAGAAGTACGAAGATGTATCAGGATATGAAGAATAACTACTGGTGGAATGGCATGAAGAGAGAAATTGCAGAGTATGTATATCGATGCCTTGTTTGTCAGCAAGTCAAGGCAGAACATCTGTCGCGACCCAAAACCCACCCTAGGAGTTAGAGTGAACTTTGGACGACTAATCATGGCTTACACGACTTGCTTGAAAAACCATCCTACAAAAACCCACAGAGCATATACAAAGAGGATATAAACAACGAAAACATATTCTAACATAGCACAGCGGAAGACAATTCAAACCTCTATGTATATACATGATCCAAGTTTGAACAAAAAGATACGCAAAAGAAAGTGCGGACATGCCCGCCAAAATACATGGATATACTCTCATCTCTCCCACAGCTAACTACTCGGAATCTACCACAACCTAATAGTAGCTGTCGCGACCCAAAACCCACCCTATGAGTTAGAGTGAACTTTGGACGACTAATCATGACTTGCTTGACAACCAACCTGCAAAACCCACAGAGCATATACAATAGAGGACATTATAGCGGAAACATAATTATAAACACAGCGGAAGTCTAACAAACCTCTAAGTATATACATATGGTCCAAGTTTATACAAAAAGTAACCAGAAGAAAGTGCGGACAAACCCGCCAAAATACATGAATGTATATCTCTCATCTCACCCACAGCTAATCCACTCAGAATCTACAACCACCTAATGGTAACCCTCTACTGGAGGTTTCTCCAAAGGCTCCTCGACGTACTCCTCCTCCACCCATGGACCAGGAGCACAAACATCAAATGGAGCAGCAGCTCCCTCAGAACCTGCCGACATAAGAAGTACGGCTGAGCATGGAATACTCAGCGGGTACTAAGCACTAACCAACAGTCATAGCATACGGATAGCATACATAAAGCAGGAAACAATTCATATCATACAAGGAAGTAAAGCAATTTATAATCATGCTTGTATTTCGTAGAAAGCCGATAAAACCTCTTGAAAACATCGTGCACTTGACTTGGCTTGAAATATCTTTTCGTACTTGAAAGCTTGTCTTGTCTATCTTGCTTGATTCTTGTATGTCGTGTCATGTCATGCATGTCATGCGTGCTTGCTTGTGATTATGTAACTTGTGAGATACACTTGTGAGATATCCTTGTGAGATGCGCTTGAGAGATGCCTTGAGAGGGAAGGGAGACTCTTCTTTATGCAATGCACTTGCGAGGGAAGGGAGACCCTTCTTCATGATATGTATGTACTTGCGAGGGAAGGGAGGCCCTTCTTCATGATATGCACTTGTGAGTGAGGGGAGACCCCCCGTGGAATGTTGGTTCTTGTTTTCTTGTGAAAAGCGAGGTAAAACATATCTTAGGATATGTCCCACCTCTAACCATGTTCTTGAAAACCTCGATAAATCATGTCATGCATGCCGTGCTCGTGGAAACCGTGTACATACTTGCATTTAAATTTAAACATGACATTTGGGTAATCTCACAACACATATAACATCAATGATTGAGCAATGTAATATTCATATCATTTAGGGAAAGCAAGAAACACACTATCATAGACCCTAGCAATATTCATAATTTATTAGGCATGCATTTCCTAATTTACAACTCATTTTATTCACCTTGGCATTTCATCAAACATGGTGTGTTCATTATTCATTATTCATTATTCATTTAAACCTAAATCATGCTTTTCTAGGTGGTTATGCTCACAGCACACTTGTATGTTCATTATTAGTACAATGCCCTTTCCCATTCATTCATCACATCATCCACACGGCATCCATTCGCCAACATCCACCTCCATTCACCATTCATAACCATCCATCTCATAACACATGTGTAAATGAAAGAAAATCAAAAGAAATAAAGGGAAAAGAAGAACTATAACTAGGAGGGTAGTAAGAAGTACCGACCTTGATCAAGTGAGGAAGAAATCCCCTTCCAAAAACAACCGTGAGTTGCTGCCCTAGCTTGAGGAGATGCTCCTCACGAGCTTGTGCCTTGATCTTGAAGAAAAATGGGCTTGAGTTGAGCGTGGGTTCACAAACCCCTTGATTTCTCTCCAAAATGGAAACCCTAGGTTTAGGAATCGCCCTCTCCTCTCTTCTTATCTCCCAATCTCTCTAAGTGTCGAAATGAAGCCCTAAAGGCTCGGGTTAAACTCTTAAGGTAAGAGTGAACCGACCAAAAGACCATAATACCCTTACAGAACTTTATGCAAAAACACGAGTGTTGAACACGTTCGGCTGTGAACAGTGCCAAACACGTTGTGCTGTGAATAGTGCTGAACACGTTGTGCTGTGAACAGTGCCAAACACATTGTGCCGTGAATAGTGCTGAACACGTTGTGCTGTGAATAGTGCTGAACACGTTGTGCTGTGAATAGTGCTGAACACGTTGTGCTGTGAACAGTGCCAAACACGTTGTGCTGTGAATAGTGTTGAACACGTTGTGCTGTGAACAATGCTGAACACGTTGTGCTGTGAACAGTGCCAAACACGTTGTGCTGTGAATAGTGCTGAACACGTTGTGCTGTGAACAGTGCCAAACACGTTGTGCTGTGAAGGGTGCCGAACCCGTTGTCACGTTGTCTTATGTACAACGTGCCGTTGTGAGCTGTACAACGTACACGTTGTTGCTGTACAACGTATCCGTTGTCTGCTGCGCGACGTACCCATTGTCTGTTGCACAACGGATGCACAACGTATACGTTATCAGAGTACGTTGTCAGAGCACGTTATCAGAGCTACGTCCTTAGTGCCTTCCGAGCTACGATTGCCTGCAAGTCCATACTGTTTTGGCCATATCTTTTGACTCGTTCGTCCGATTTTGACGATTCAACTTGCATTGGGTTCGTACTTCGAAAAGGAACATTTCTGATGTTTCAGAATTTCCAATTTCTTCCTTATTTATTAATTATACCTCTTTAAAGGCAAAAAGGCAACGAAAGTGTCATGCATTAAGTGTGAAAAGGTCCGGGGCTCTACAATAGCCCTCGCCCTTAGGCTCCTCAGCGTACTCCTCCTCCACCTATGGGCCAGGAGCACAAACATCAAAAGGAGTAGCTGCCCCACTATCACCTGTCGACATAAGAAGTACGGCTGAGCATGGAATACTCAGCGGGTACCAAACACTAACAAACAGCTATAACATAGCAAATACAATATAAGACAGGAAGCGATTCATATCATAACAAAAATAATAGAGTTTATATTCATGCTTGCATTTCATAAAAACCGATAAATCTCTTGAAAACATCGTGCCCTTGACTTGACCTAAAATTCTCGTTTCGTGCTTTAAAACTCGTCTTGCCATGTGTCTTGTTTTGTCATGTCATGTCATGCGTGTCATGCTTGTATCATGCGTGTTATGCATGTACCATGCTTGTCATAAGTGCTTGCTTGGGAGTTCAACATACTCATGTACTTGTGAGATGCACTTGTGAGATGCTTTGAGAGGGAAAGGAGACCCTTCTTTAATTCAATGCACTTGTGAGTGTGGGGAGACCCCTCATGGAAGGGAGGGAAGTGTAAACTCCCTCCTAAAAAATGCTTGTTCTTGTCCTCTTGTCAAAAGCGAGGTAAAACATATCATATGATATGTCCCACCTCTAAACCTTGTTCTTGAAAATACCGATAAACCATGTCATGCACGCCGTGCTTGTGGAATCGTGTACATACTTTCATTTGAAATTAAATATGACTTTTGGGGATTTCACAATACATAGAACATCAAAATTTGAGCAAGTAATCATTCATTCAAATTTTAGGGAAGGCAAGTAAGCACACTATCATAAGCCCTAGCAATTCCATAAACATTTAAACATGCAATTTCCACTATAAATCATCATTTTCTCCATTGAGGCATTTCATCAAACACATGGTATGTGTATTTTTTTTTTGGTTAACGCCTAAATCTTTCATTTTATTCTACATGAATCATTATTCATTCAATCCACATCATGTATGTTCATTATTGAGGTGAAATGCCCTTCCTATTTTAATCATCACAACACATACACGGCATCCAATCGCCCATAAACGTCCACACAACCATCCATTCAACCCATTTCCTTATCTTGTTTAGAAATTAGGAAAAATCATAAAATGAAGGAAAATAAAGAGTAGAGATGAACTAGAAGGGTAGTATAAGGTACCGACCTTGATTTGGGATTGAATAACACTCTTGATGTGGATTCCAACTTGAGGAAGAACTCCCACTTGGGTATGGAGAACTCGTGATGCTTTGGGGAAGCCCCTTGCTTGTAATTTCTCAAGCTTGAAATCCCTTTGATCTCTCAATCCAAGCTCCTTGTAGGATTTCCTCAAAATCCTCTCTTCCTCTTTCTCCCCTTTTCTCTCCTCTAGGTTAGAAATGCCCCAAAATGAGGATCCCTAACAAGAAAAGGGTTTAAGACCCTCAAATCCGGAATCTGCTACCGCATGCGATCGATCGCACACTTATCTGCGATCGATCACACCTGGTTGCGATCTATCGCGCTTGAACCCGAACATTTCTGGTCTGATTTCCCTCTGCATGCGATCGATCGCACACTCTTGCGATCGATCGCAGATCCCTGCGATCTATCGCACCTGGGGATCCATCTATCGCATATGGCCCCGAGAGTTTGGGACCCATTTTGCTTGCATGCGATCGATCGCACCTGACTTGCGATCGATCGCACCCTTCAGATTTTGTTATTTTTCTCCTATTTTTCCACACTTTGGTAATTTGGCCATAACTTTTGACTTGGTTGCCCGATTTTGACGATTCAACTTGCGTTGGATTTGTCTTTCGAAGGAGGACATTCCTGGTATTTTAGAATTTATAATTTCTTCTTTATTTATTGACTAAATTACCCCTGAAGTCGACTGATCCACAAATGGGTTTCAGTAACTCGGGTTTTCGATATATTCGACTTAGGAATACTACTTCTTAATACTTAGAGTTGTTCAAAATTTCTCATTTCATAGAAATGGAAGATTACAAAAGCTTCATGCCTTGGCACGGGTCCCAATACATGGCAAAAAGTTCCAGGGCTCTACATCCTCCCCCCCTTACAAAAATTTCATCCTCGAAATTTGGACGGGACATGCATTTCAAAACCAAAACAAAATCACAAGCCATATACACAAGCCTATTCGAACAACTCGGGATACTTCGCTTTGACCTCGGCTTCACGCTCCCATGTAGCTTCTTCTCGAGCATGGTGCTGCCATTGCACAAGAACCAAAGGAATAACCTTGTTACGAAGCACTTGATCTCTTCGATCCAAAATTTGAACCGGTTTTTCAACCAACGTGAGATCTTCTCAAATTTCCAACGGTTCCAATTCTAGTACATGCGAAGGGTCCGCAATGTACTTCTGAAGCATAGACATGTAGAACACGTTATGGACCGCGGCCATGTGAGGTGGAAGAGCTACCCGGTAAGCAACTTCACCAACTCGCGTGATGATCTCAAACGGGCCGACATATCGAGGACTAAGCTTGCCTCGCCTGCCAAATCTCATAACTCCTTTGCTAGGAGATACCCTCACAAAGACTTGATCCCCAACCTGGAATTCCAAGTCCCTGCGGCGTATGTCAGCATATCTTTTCTGACGATCTTGGGCAGCTTTCAACCGATCTCAGATGATCTTGACTATACCTGCAGTTTGCTCGATTAACTCTGGACCAAGTATTTTTCTCTCTCCTACCTCATCCCAGTAGAGAGGAGACCTGCAGCTTCGCCCATACAAGGCCTCGAATGGAGCCATTTGGATACTCGCCTGATAGCTATTGTTGTAGGCAAACTCTTCCAAAGGCAAGTGCTCTTCCCAACTGCCTTTGAAATCCAGCATACAAGCTCGAAGCATGTCTTCGATAACTTGGTTCACCCTCTCGGTTTGTCCATCCGTTTGTGGATGAAAAGCGGTACTGAAATCAAGTCGGGAACCCATAGCTTCCTGAAATCTTTTCCAGAACCTTGACGTGAATCTTGGATCCTAATCTGACACAATACTGACTGGCACCCCGTGTAGCCTAACCACTTCCTTGATATATAGCGCGACCAACTGACTAGAGTTGAAAGTAGTTCGGTAGGATAAGAAGTGTGCGGACTTTGTCAAACGGTCCACTACTACCCATATCGCATCTGAGCCCCTTACCGTCTTTGGCAAGCCAACTATGAAATCCATGGATATGTTCTCCCATTTCCACTCGGGAATAGGAAGAGACTGCAATAGACCGGGGGGTCGCATGTGTTCTGCTTTCACTTGTTTGCACACCAAGCACCGTGCCACATATTCCGCAACATCCCTCTTCATATTCTGCCACCAAAAGTGGCTCTTGAGGTTCCGGTACATCTTCGTACCCCAGGATACATAGTATACTTTGATCGGTGTGCTTCATCCATAATCTCCCTTCGAAGATTTACATTGGCTGGAACACACAGCCTTCTTTTGAACGTAATGGCACCCCGGCTAGTGAGGGAGAAGTCCTCACTACACTTGGCAACTTCGTTGTCCCGAAAAGCCAACAATTCGGCATCCGTGGCTTGGTATTCTTGAATCAAATCTATAATGTATGGCCGAACCATGACATTTGCCAAAACAGGACCGCGAACTGTATCATTCACACTAATGTCCAGATTTTCCAAATCCTTCAATAATCTCCATTCTTGCACCAACATGTGTGCTAATAAACCCGGAGGTCTTCTACTCAAGGCGTCCACTACAATGTTTGCTTTGCCCGGGCCTTCAAAAATTCCATCTAATGCCGTTGCCTTAGATTTAGCTCTTTTTTGGAAAAGAGATACTTGATACTCTTGTGATCCGTATACACATAGAATTCTATCCCGTAAAGGTAGTGTCGCCAAATCTTGAGTGCAAACACGACTGCGGCAAGTTCCAAGTCGTGTGTGGGGTAATTCTTCTCATGCTCTTTCAATTGTCTCGATGCATAGGCAATGACTTTCTTGTGTTGCATGAGCACACACCCAAGTCCAACATGCGAGGCATCACTGTACACCTCATAACCACCATGTCCGGATGGCACTGTAAGGACAGGAGTTGTGGTAAGCCTCTTCTTCAGTTCCGTGAAACTGACCTCACACTTATCACTCTATACAAATTTCACATTCTTCCTTGTCAGGTAAGTGAGCGGTGCAGCAAGGCTAGAGAAACCCTCTAGGAATCTCCGGTAATAGCCTGCCAACCCAAGGAAACTGCGAATCACTATGACACTCTTGGGCCTTGCCCAATTCACGATTGTCTCTATCTTTTTCGGATCTACCGAAATGTCCTCCGCAGATACGACGTGGCCTAGGAATGCCACTTCTTCCAACCAAAACTCACACTTGCTAAGTTTGGCGTACAGCTTGTGCTCTCTCAGCATTTCCAACGCAAGGCGAAGGTCTCGCGCGTGATCTTCCCGTCTTTGGGAATATACCAAAATATCGTCAACGAACACAATCACGCACTTGTCCAAGTATGGTCTAAACACCCGGTTTATCAAGTCCATAGAGGCTGCCGGTGCATTCGTGAGATCAAAAGGCATCACCAAGAACTCGTAGTGTCTGTACCGAGTCCTGAAAGCCATTTTGGAAATATCTTTCGCCTTAATCTTTAACTAGTGATAACCCGACCGAAGATCGATATTAGAGAAAAACCTCGCTCCCTTTAACTGGTCGAATAAGTCATCAATCCTAGGCAATGGATACCTATTCTTTATAGTGACCTTGTTCAACGGTCGGTAATCGACGCACATCCGCATCGAGCCATCCTTCTTCTTAACAAATAACACCGGGGCACCCCACGGTGAGACACTTGGTCGAATAAAACCAAGGCTTTGTAATTCCTCCAACTGAATTTTCAACTCATTGAGTTCAATCGGAGCCATTCTATACGGAGCCCTGAATATAGGAGCTGTGTCTGGTGCAAGCTCGATCACAAACTCAATCTCCCTGTCTGGAGGCAACCCTGGCAACTCCTCTGGAAATACCTCCAGGAATTCACTCACGACTGGAATAGTCGAAGAGTCCTTTGCCTCGGGGTTCGCTAAGCTTAGTGCTGCAAAGCGAGCGATAACTCTACTTCTCAACCCCCGAAAATGGAATGGCTTCCCTTCCACCGGCCTGAAGAGGACCATTTTCTCGAAGCAGGCTACATGCCCATGATGAGCTACTAGCCAATCCATCCCCAAGATAACGTCAAAGTCCTGGAATCCGAGGACGATGAGGTTGACTGTCAATTCATGGCTTCCCACTTGGACCACACTGCCTCTGAAAACGCTATCTGTCACCACTGTTTTGCCGAGATGAGTCGAAATGAACAACTCTGGTTCCAATTGACTAGGCTCTGTAGGGGTTTAAGACCCTCAAATCTGAAATCTGCTACCGCATACGATCGATCGCACACTTATTTGCGATCGATCATAGGTCCTTGCGATCGATTGCACTTGGATGCGATCTATCGCTCCTGAACCCAAACATTTCTGGTCTGATTTCCCTCTGCATGCGATCGATCGCACACTCTTGCGATCGATCACAGATCCCTGCGATCTATCGCACCTGGGGATCCATCTATCGCATATGGTCCCGAGAGTTTGGGACCCATTTTGCCTGCATGCGATCGATCGCACCTGACTTGCGATCGATCGCACCCTTCAGATTTTGTTTTTTTTCTCCTATTTTTCCACACTTTGGTAATTCGGCCATAACTTTTGACTCGGTTACCCGATTTTGACGATTCAACTTACGTTGGATTTGTATTTCGAAGGGGGACATTCCTGGAATTTTAGAATTTCCAATTTCTCCTATATTTATTGACTAAATTGCCCCTAAAGTCGACTGATCCGCAAATGGGTTTCGGTAACTCGGGTTTTCGATATATTCGACTTAGGAATACTACTTCTTAACACTTAGAGTTGTTCAAAATTTCTCATTTCATAGAAATGGAAGATTACAAAGGCTTCATGCCTTGGCACGGGTCCCAATACATGGCAAAAAGTTCCGGGGCTCTACAACATCAGAAACCACCTGGATTGTTAAATTCATTGCCTATCCCCGAGTGGAAATGGGAACACATTACAATGGATTTTGTGGTGGGGTTACCAAAAACAAGGAGTGGACACGATGCCGTTTGGGTGATAGTTGATCGATTGACGACGTCGGCCCACTTTCTCGCTATCAAGGATACCATAACCCTGGAACATTTATCAAAGTTGTATATCAAGGAGATTGTGAAGCTGCATGGTGTGCCAGTATCTATTGTGTCAGATCGCGATCCGCGATTTACTTCTCGATTTTGGAGGAGCTTGCAGGAAGCTTTGGGTACGCAGCTAAACATGAGTACAGCTTATCATCCGTAAACCGACGGACAGTCCGAGTGCACGATTTACTCTAGAAGTATGATGCGCACTTGCAGTCTGGACTTTCATGGTAGCTGGGATGATCGCTTGCCGTTGATCGAGTTTGCATATAACAATAGTTATCAGGCAAGTATTCAATTGGCTCCGTATGAGGCCTTGTATGGTCGGAGCTGTCGGTCTCCGGTATGTTGGACTGAAGTAGGAGAGCATAAGCGACTGGGACATGAACTGGTACAGGAAACAACAAAAAAAATCGAGTTGATTCGATCCAGGTTATTGGTTGCACAGAGTTGTCAGAAGAGCTATGCAGATGGAAAGCGTCGAGACTTGGAATTTCAAGTCGGTGACCATGTCTTCTTGAAGATCTCTCCGTCAAAAGGCATTATTCAATTTGGAAAGCGGGGGAAGTTAAGTCCGCGATTCATTGGACCTTTTGAAATTTTGGCTAAGGTTGGGGCCGTAGCATATCGTCTGGCGTTGCCACCAGACTTAGAGAGGGTTCACCATGTGTTTCACATATCCATGCTGAGGAAATATATACCTGATCCTTCGCATGTGATTCGGTATGAACCACTTCAAGTTCGAGAAGACTTGTCTTTTAAGGAAAAGCCAGTGCAAATATTGGACAGCAAGGAACAGGTGTTATGGAATAAATCAATCCAGCTGGTTAAAGTATTACGGCAACATCACAGTATTGAAGAAGCTACTTGGGAACTGGAGGATGCCATCAGACGCAATCATCCTCAATTGTTTCCTGCTTAATATATTTTGTATGTAAATTTTGAAGATGAAATTTCTGTAAGGAGGGGAGATTGTAGCGACCCGGAATTTTAATATAATAAGATTTTGGATTATCGGTCCTTAATTGAGGTTAATTAGTTGTGTGTTTGATAAATTTGTGTAAAGTAGGTATTACTCGGAATTGGGTTGCACTACTACGAAATTAGTGTTTTTCTTCGATCTGTGCACATAGTGTGCCGGTCGGCTATCCGGAGGTCCACCTATCGTTCCGATTCAGTTGCACATCAATTCGCGAAACCGCGAAGGTCCTATGTGTGGAAACATCGAGAAAATTAGGGAATTCATAGTGTATCGAATTTCGATTGGGGCTCTATATTTAGCGGACTTTCTAATCGAAATCTGTGTGGATTGTTCCACTACATACTGGAAGGCCATGGGGACGACCGTCTGTCATTTCGGTAGTTTATTATCTCATATGGCAAAACCCCAGTGTGTTTTGTATCTGAAATTGGAAATTTTGTGGATTTTGTTAATTCTTCCGGTCGCACTTTTTGGCAGTCAAAACTCATCGGATTTCCCCAAAATTTTTACAGCAGGTGTCAGACTACCCCAAGATCGATCACCTGAAGTTTTGTCAAAATCAAAAATCATATGGTATGGTTTCGGAATGACTTTCAGCAACATTACCGGAAACCGGTCGCGATTCGCAAGCCGCGACACGTGTCTCTGCTCAGGCCAACACGTGGCACCTTCCAAGCGACACTTGGCGCGCATGTGTGGGTGAGGCTAGTCTATAAATAGTAGACCACAGTCCCAGCCATTTCTCTCATCCTAGTGAGAGAGAGGCGAAGCCCTGCCGAATTTTCTAGAGAGAGAAACATTCTAGAGAGAGAAAGGGAACTTTCTAGAGAGAGAAAGATAAAGAGGCGTATCCTGACATTTTTGGATGTGCTGAGTGCATTGGCGGTGTCTATTTCATCTCTCGGAGCTTCAAAACACGTGTACCGGAGGTAATAAAACCCTTTCTTATCTATTTTTCATTCCACTAGATAAATTATGCGAATTGTGCTGTTTATACAGACCCTTTCAGAGCTCTGATCATACTCTAATTTTTACTCTAAATTTATCTTCCTAATCTGTAAATCATATCAAATTTTCACTACGATCTGATGGTTGGATAGGATGATATGAATTTCTAAAGGAAAACCTAGCTACTGTTTTTAAGGCTAACAGTATGGTTTTCCTAATTATAGGGAACCCTCCTAATCTCAGATCATACTATAAATTTTATCACATATTTATCTTCCTAATCTGTAAATCATATCAAAATTTCACTGCAATCTGATGGTTGGATAGGATGATATGAATTTCTAAAGGAAAACCTAGTCTGCTGCTTTTAAGGCTAACAATACGGTTTTCCTAATTATAGGGAACCCTCCTAATCTCAGATCATGCTATAAATTTTACCACATATTTATCTTCTTAATCTGTAAATCATACCAAAATTTCACTACGATCTGATGGTTGGATAGGATGATATGAATTTCTAAAGGAAAAACCTATTTTGCTATTTTTAAGTACGGTTTTCCTAATGATAGGGAACGATCCTAATCTCAGATCATGCTATAAATTTTACCACATATTTATCTTCCTAATCTCTAAATCATATCAAAATTTCACTGCGATCTGAGGGTTGGATAGGGTGATATGAATTTCTAAAGGCCCTAGTCTGCTGTTTTTAAGGCTAACGGTACAGTTTTGAACATTACAGGGAACCTTTCTTATCTCAGATCATGCTCAAATTTTTACCATATTGCGACCTTCCTACTTTGTCAATCATATCAAAATTGCAAAGAGATCTGATGGTTGGATTTGACAATATGAATTTCTAAATAAAACCTAGTCTGTCGTTTTAGGAACAACAGTATGGTTTTGATAATTACAGAGTCCCTTCCTGATCTTAGATCTTTATTCAACATTATGCTTGTCATGGTGTGTTAAAATGGGTTGTATGTACTTGTATAGGGAGATAGGAATTGAGCAGTGGGGCGTAGCCCTCGGTTTCGAGTTGAATAACTTGGAATTTAGGTTCGGCGATCGATTGGGTGACCAATCGCTAAGCGATTTGTTGACTTGACATGGCATGTGTATATGATAGGATGATTATTTTGATACTGGAATAGTCGGGGTCGTAGTGTGTAGACCTCTGTGACTGATAGTCGGGAGTGAGTGGATTACTATCCATAGATCCTCTTTGACTAGGTCCGAAGTAGTGATTGTGTATAGTCTGGAATCTTTGGATTCGCAGTTAGTTGAGCTGACATGCTCAAGCGTTGTCACAATTGGTTAAACTGGGAGATGTCGGAGTCCTAAAAGATGTCTAAAGTGACTGAGCATTATATAGTGTATTGACCGGGGTTCCTCTATGGTTGGGTCCGAAGAGGCGGGGCTATGCCTATCGGGGTTCCTTCTAAGTGGTACGTCATGGAGAGATGGTGTCCAATAAGGCCCGAGGTGCCTCCAGTGAATAGCCAGAAGATGACAGTAGACAAGTTGGCCAGGGTTCCTTCGTGACTGATAACCAGTGAGATGGCAATGTGTATACACAGTAGGTGCTGTCAGTCAGAGTATATGTGGTAAGTCTTTGGAGGTTGATTACCCTAGTTGTGTAGAATCTTCAGGATTCTGGTTTGTGTGGGTTGGGACACCCAAGGGTTGGTCATGTTCGGGTAAATACTGGAACAGTATTCAGGAGTCTGGATGACTCAAGTTATGATGTGACTGGGTAATGCCGGAATTGTGTTGAGCTGTGAATGACCAAGCTCGAATAGGGTATAGAGACCACTCTATGATGAACATGTATGGGCTAAAGGCCGGTTAACAGAGTCTCAGGACTCGGAGTAAAACATGGTTGATGATCGAAACAAATAACTTGGTAAAAGAAATACATGTTGCATAACGAACTCCATAATTGGGAAAGATATTCGAGATTGGGAATCTCGTGTTGGGTGCGATGGCCCTGTATGACTGAGGGTCACAATATAACTTGGATATATTACTAAATTGTATCATGAACCGGCATATGTATATTATGTGTTTATTGATGCTTTGCTATAATGTGGAAGACAGTATAGATGGATTGTGGTTTTTTTATTGGGCTTCATAGCTCACGACGTTTCATGTCAACAGATACTGGAGCGGACGAGTAGTAGGTGTGGGTCCTGCACCTTGTACTTTTGTCTTTGGATAGAGACTTGTCCCGACGCGTTAGTGTCGCCTCCGTTTTGTAAAACAGACATAATGGTAAATAATATACAGGTATTTGTTTTATGGTTGATGGTTATTGTGATGACCAGAGTTTATGTTACTGCATATGAGTAAAGTTTAAATTTTTTCGTATTTGTTCGGTAAAGTCTTCCGCTGAGTTGGTATGAATGATCGGGCACGTGTCTCGGGACACTACTCTGGTAGGCACTGGTTCGGGGTGTCACAACCAGTGCCCCAGACCAGCGCTCAGCATCTGCGTCTGTTTTAGATGAAGGGCATAAAACGAGCTTCTTTCCCTTAACAGAACGAGGTCTGATGAACTTTGGGGTTAAGCCATTGGCTTTAACTCTATTCGAAGCAAACAAAGCGGACCAGGGACGTGCAGGATTAGAAGATTAGAGCCTAGTCAATTGGAACCGGAGTTATTCATTTCGATTCCTCTTGGCTAGACGGTAGTAACAGATAGCATTTTCAGAGGCAGTACAGTTCAGGTGGGAAGCCACGAATTAGCAATCGATCTCATTGTCCTTGGATTCCAAGACTTCGTCGTTATATTGGGGATGAATTGGTTAGCAGCTCATCATGGGCATGTAGCTTGCTTTGAGAAGATGTTACTATTCAAGCCGGTGGAAGGGAAGCCATTTCACTTTTGCGGGTTGAGAAGTAAAGACATCGCCCGCTTTGCGGCGTTGAGCCTAGCGAACCTTGAGGCAAATGACGCTTCGAATATCCCGGTCGTGAGTGAATTCCTGGATGTATTTCCAGAGGAGTTGCCAGGGTTGCCTCCAGACAGAGATATTGAATTTGTGATCGAGCTTGCACCAAGCACAACTCCCATCTTCCGGACTTCGTACAGAATGACCCCGATTGAACTCAAGGAGTAGAAGACTTAGTTGGAGAAATTGTAAGGCCTTGGTTTCATTCGACCAAGTGTCTCACCGTGGGGTGCCCCGATGCTATTTGTTAAGAAGAAAGATGGCTCGATGCGGATGTGCATTGATTACAGGCAGTTGAACAAGGTCACTATAAAGAATAGGTATCCATTGCCTAGGATTGATGACCTGTTCGATCAGTTAAAGGAGGCAAGAATTTTCTCTAAGATTGATCTTCGATCGGGCTACCAGCAGTTGAAGATCAAGGCTAAAGATGTTCCCAAAACGGCGTTCCGGACTCGGTACGGACACTACGAGTTCTTGGTGATGCCTTTTGGTCTCACGAACATGCCAGCAGCCTTTATGGATTTGATGAATTGGGTGTTCTGACCATACCTGGATCGATGCGTGATAGTGTTTGTAGATGACATCTTGATATATTCCCAGACACGGGAAGATCAGGTGTGAGACCTTCGCCTTGCTTTGGAAATGCTGAGAGAGCACAAGTTATAAACCAAATTAAGCAAGTGTGAGTTTTGGTTAGAAGAAGTGGCATTCCTAGGCCACGTTGTTTCCGTAGAAGGCATCTCGGTGGATTCAAAGAAAATAGAGGCAATCATGAGTTGGGCGAGGCCCAAGAGTGTCACAGAGATACGCAGTTTTCTTGGGTTGGCAGGCTATATTACAGGAGATTCGTAGAAGGTTTCTCCAACCTTGCAACACCGCTCACTTACCTGACAAGGAAGAACGCCAAGTTTGTATGGAGCGATAAGTGCGAGATCAGTTTTACGGAGCTGAAGAAGCAGCTTACCACGGCTCCCGTCCTTACAGTACCATCCGGATGTGGTGGGTATAAGGTGTATAGTGATGCCTCGCACGTTGGACTTGGGTGTGTCCTAATGCAGCACAAGAAGGTCATTGCCTATGCATCAAGGCAATTGAAGGAGCATGAAAAAAATTACCCAACCCACGACCTAGAGCTTGCTGCAGTCGTATTTGCACTCAAGATTTGGTGCCATTACCTTTACGGGGAAGAGTTCTATGTGTTCACGGACTACAAGAGCCTTAAGTACCTCTTCTCCCAAATGAAGCTAAATTTACGGCAACGGCGTTGAATGAAATTTTTGAAAGACTACGAATGCATCATCGAATACCACCCAGGCAAAGCAAATGTAGTGGCAGACGCTTTGAATAGGAGACCTCTGGGTTTGTTGGTTCACATGTTGGTGCAGGAATGGAAACTATTAGAAGATTTGGCAAATCTAGACATTAGTAGTATGAATGATTCAGTCCGCAGTCCTGTCTTGGCAAACATCACAGTTCGGCCGTACATTATAGATTTGATCCAAGAGTATCAAGCCTCGGATGCTGACTTGTTGGCTTTCCGGGACAAGGAAGTTGCCAAGGGTAATGAAGATTTTTCTCTGACCAGATGAGGTGCTATTACATTTAGGGGAAGATTGTGTGTTCTGGCGAATGCGGATCTTAGGTGGGAAATTATGGATAAAGCCCACTGTTCGAAGTATACACTGCATCCTGGGGGTACGAAGATGTACCGGAACCTCAAGGGGTATTTTTGGTGACGAAATATGAAGAGAGATGTGGCAGAGTACGTGACACGGTGCTTAGTGTGCCAATAGGTGAAGGCAGAGCACTTGAGACCAGCGGGTCTATTACAGTCTCACCCTATTCCCGAGTGGAAATGGGAGCACATTTCCATGGACTTCATTGTTGGGTTGCCAAAGACGACAAAGACCTCGGATGCAATGAGTAGTAGTGGACCGTTTGACGAAGTCTGCACATTTCTTACCCTACCGGACTACTTTCAATTCTAGCCAGTTGGCCACACTGTATATAGCAAGGAAGTGGTATGGTTACACGGGGGGCCAGTCAGTATTGTGTCAGATCGGGATCCAAGATTCACGTCTAGGTTCTGGAAGAGTTTTCAGGATGCCATTGGTTCCCGACTTGATTTCAGCACCACCTTTCATCCACATACGGATGAACAAACTGAGAGGGTGAACCAGATCATTGAAAACATACTTCGGGCATGTATGTTGGATTTCAAGGGCAGTTGGGAAGAGCACTTTTTTTTTTTGGACGGTAAGCTGGGGTTAGGCAGACCCCTACCAGATATATTACCACAAAAGAACCAATTATATATGGAGATATTTGAATCCCGATTTTTCTTTATCTACAAGGGATACCAAATCCAAAGGAAAATCAGAAGGAGAAAGAACAATAGAGCATATGGAAGTACAAAAGTTTGCTAAATAATCTGCTGCCTTGTTTGTTTCTCGCTAGACATGCTGCACTAAAGGAACATGTAGATCTTCCATTTTTCTAAGAGTGGATGTCACCAAGTTTCGGAGATGCCAAGGAGGAGGGACCATTCTTAGAGAGATAGAGAGAAGCATTTAAAGAGTCCGAAGCAATAGAAAAGTTGGAGAGACCATTGATTTTTGCAAGATCCAGGCCACGGTTGATAGCCATAAGTTCCATCTTCAAGACATCAATATCATTCAAACCTTTAGTAAAGGCGAGAAGAGGGGTACCTAGATGATCTCGAAAAATGCCACCAAAGCCTGCAAGGGAATGCCGGACAGATCCGTCACAGTTCAGAAGCCATTTTTCACGGAGAGGGGGGAACCCAGGAGCAATAGATCGAAGGCTTGAAAAAGTAGTTTCCTTTGATTTTCCAACGGCTTAAAACTTCACGGTTGGCTGCAGTATCTTCAACAGGATTGTCTTGGGCAGAGAATTTCATTCTTGTGTCTCTCAAAATATTGTGGAAGATGTGGTCTGCGGGCTTGTAAATGTTGGTGAAGATATGATTGTTCCTTTCCTGCCATACGAAGTAGATAATCGCACACAGGGCAATCCGATTGATGGTGCTTATTAAAGATTTACCCTTGAAGTTTGTGGAGGCCCAGGCTATTTCATCTTCAAAGGCTAAAAATAGTTCTATTAGAGTAGCAACTCAGATTAAGGACGCCTTCCTAGATCTGCTTGGTGAAGATGCAATCGAAAAAAAGGTGTTTAGTGTTTTCAGGATGGGCCCGACAGAAAAAGCATGTGGATTGCTAAAGAACGTTAAGGCTCTGGAGCTTGTTTTGAGTTAGCAGCCTGTTAGAAATTGCTTACCAAGAGATGAAAGAATGGTGGTGGATGTAGTTGGAGCCCCAGACTAAGGAATGCCAGCATTTAGAATTCTCCATAGTTCTGATGCTAGACCACGCAGATTGCAAAGTATACAATCCAGAGTTGTGCGGTTTCTAGATTATATAGTCGTTCTCCAGCTCATTGTTAATTGTAACTTTATGAAGCTCGTTCCAAACTGACAGTAAATCAATTGAGACAGATGGAGGGGGGTCCCATTCTAAATTGGGAATGATGTCAGAGACTTTAGCTTCTAAGGCCAGCCAAAGTCATATTGAATTTTGTTCCCGAAGACTTCAATGAGGATGCCCATCGGATGCCATGGATCATGCCAGAGAGATGTGTTGTTACCGTTAGCAATGGAGAAAGTGATGAGATCTTTAGCTACATTCCTTAATTTGAGAATATTCCTCCAGACCCAGGAGCAATCTTCTGGGATCTTCATAGTCCAGAAATTTTTTCTTTTGATGAGCTTGGAGTGGCACCATTTAGCCCAAAGGCCTTGAGAGTTAGAAGCAATGTCCCAAATCAATCCAAGAATGCCAGCTCTGTTCCAATCCGAGAGTTTGCGAAAGCCCAACCCTCCTTCTTCTTTGGTGCAGCAGACCTTATTCCAAGCTATAGGGTGTCTTTTTTTCCAAAGGCCTTGACCAGCCCAGAGGAACCGACTACAGAGCTGCTCCACGAGCTTGAGGATCTTTTTTGGAATGAGGAAAAGACGAGCCCAGTAGATATGAATGCTATTGAGTACAGATTTGATGAGTTCAGCTCTGCCAGCATAGGAGAGACAATTGGCTTTCCGGCTATTTATTTTGGATAGCATCCTGTCCAAAGGTGGTTGGCAGTCCGAGGCCGAGAGACGTCTAGAGGTGAGGGGCAGGCCTAGATACTTGACAGGAAGCTTGCCGATGTTGAATTGCAGCACATTTTTGAAAGCTTGTTGGGTGAGCAAAGATGTACCAGCGAAGAACATCTGACTCTTAGAAGGAATTGGCGAGAGCCCAGATATGGAGGAAAAACGACTAAGAACTCTTTGTAGCCCAATGGCAAAATTTGGCTCTGTTGAAAGAAACACAAATAGATCATCTGCAAAACTGATGATAAATAAAAAGGGAGAGAGAGGGTCGCCTTGCCGGAGACCACGGGAGCTGTTGAAGTAGCCCTCGGGGGAGCCATTTAGCACAACTGAGAATTTAGGAGAAGAGATACATGGGGTGATCTAGTTGATAAAAGTGTATGGGAATCCCATCAGGTCTAGCATCTTAAGCAAAAAGTCCCATCGGACAGTGTCAAAAGCCTTAAGAAGGTCAATCTTTATAGCACACCGAGGCTTTCCTTTCTCTGTGATAGTTTCGAATTAATTCATGCGTGAGGAGAATACTATCAGATATCTTTCGCCCATGGATGAAAGCAGCCTTGTTCTCACTCACAATAGAGGGTAGAGTCTTTTTTATGCGATTGGCAAGGATCTTTGATATGCATTTGTAAACAACATTACACAAGGATATAGGACGAAAATCAGCAAAGGAGTTGGGACGAGCCACCTTAGGAATCAGGGTGATGAAGGTAAAGTTTAATTCAGAGAGCAGACTGGAAGAGCTAAAGAAGCTCTTAATAGCTTTTATCACATCTGAACTGACAATATCCCAACACACTTTGAAGAACAGAGCAGTGTATCCATCGGCTCCTGGGGATTTATCATCCTTCATATCAAAGATGGCCAATTTAATCTCCTCTTCTGAGATTTCAGAAATGAGCTGCTGGCCTTCCACACTTGATAGCCGGCTGAGAGATGGGAGGTTGGAGAGATCTAAGATGGATTCATTTTCGGGCTTTGATAAGAGAGTCTTGAAGAAGTTCACAGCCTCAGACTTTATAACGTTCTCATCCACAATTTGATTATCAAGCACAAAGATAGAGGTGATTCTGTTGAAGCTGCGACGAGATAGGAGGCTTTTGTAGAAGAAGCTGGAATTACAGTCCCCAAGAGAGAGCCATTGAATCCGAGATTTTTGCTTGATTGTAGCTTCTTCGTAGCTTGCAAGAGAAGAACAATCAGCAAGGATCTGCTTTTCAGCTGCTATAAGAGAGTCATCAAGAGGGTTGTTGTGATGTTGGACCTGGATATCATTGAGGGTGATTTTAAGATCTGCAGAACGAGAGGAAAGATTAGCAAAATGAACCTTACTCCATAGGCGAAGTTTAAATTTCAGAGCACGTAATTTTTGAGTGAGCCGAAACATTGGGTTGCCTCTGATAGGAGAAAGCCAAGATTCAGCCACTGTTGCCTTAAATTCTGGGCGTCTAGTCTAATAATTGAAGAATTTGAATGGTTTTTTCCCTTCAGGAGTGTACTGTCTAATAGTGGCCAGCAAAGGAGAATGATCAGAGATTCTGTGAGGAAGAAAGGATGCTTCAGAGGCGTCATACTGGCTGCACCAATGGATATTAGTTAAGACCCTGTCAAGCTTACATTGGATTATGTTGCTTCCAGAGTGAGAAGAGTTATTCCAAGTGTAGAACAGGCAAGTACTTTTGAGATCAAACACTTCATTATGGAGCAAACAGTCAAGGAATTCAGTAGCTCTGTTTGGCTGGAAGGGAGTGCCTCCAAGTTTCTCCCTTTGGGAGCACACCAAGTTGAAATCGCCCAAAAGAATCCAAGGTTCCATACTAGGTCCAAGCGAGGACAGATCAATCCAGAAGGTTCGGCGCTCGGAAGCAATGGTGGAGGCATATATAAATGAGGCTAGAAATGAGTCCGAGTATCCTTTGGTTGAATTCGCCTACAACAATAGCTACCAGGCGAGCATCCATGGCACCATTTGAGGCTTTGTATGGGCGAAGCTGCAGGTCTCCTCTCTACTGGGATGAGATAGGGGAGAGAAAGGTGTTGGTTAGGTCCTGAGTTGATAGAGCAAACTGCGAACAAGTTTAAGATCATCCGGGATCAGTTGAAAGCTGCTCAAGATCGTCAAAAGAGCTATGTTGACACTTGTCGCAGAGACTTAGAATTCCAGGTTGGGGATCCAGTCTTTGTGAAAGTATCTCCTAGCAAAGGGATTATGAGATTTGGCAAAAGAGGCAAGCTTAGTCCTCAATATGTCGAGCTCTTTGAGATTATCACGTGAGTTGGTGAAGTTGCTTACCGGGTAGCTCTTCCATCTCACATGGCCGCGGTTCACAACGTTTTCCACGTGTCTATGCTTCGGAAGTATATTGCGGACCTTTTGAATGTCTTAGAGTTAGAACCAATGGAAATCCGAGAGGACCTCACTTTGGTTGAAAAGTCGGTTCATATATTGGATCGGAGAGATCAAGTCCTTCGCAACAAGACTATCTCATTGGTTCTCGTGCAATGGCAACATCATGCTCGGGGAAGAGGCTACATGGGAGCATGAGGCTGAAGTTAAAGCAAAGTATCCGGAGTTGTTTGAATGAGTTTTGTAGGTACCATGTAATTTTGTTTTGGTTTTGTAATGCCAATATCGTTCAAATTTAGAGGATGAAATTTTTATAAGGGGGGAAGAATGTAGAGCCTCGAAGGCATGATGTCCTTGTAATCTCCTTGTTCATAAAATGAGAATTTGGAGCATTTGAGAAAAGGTGCAATGGTGTTATAAAATAATTAAATAAAATATTTAGTAATGAACTATAGCCTTGAAAAAGTCCTAGTCATGTTTAGAAAAGGTCAAAAGGGAAGTAGGATAAGTCCAATTAATAGGAATGAGTGAAAAATGGAATCAATGTAGAAATTTGCAGAGCACCAATCGCTCGGTCCATGTAGCGATCGATCGGTCTATAACCGATTGATTGGTAGCTATCGACTGGTGCACTTTTTTTTATGGAAAAAAATCCAGAGAGCTTTTTTTTGACCAGTCGATCGGTCAAAACACTGGCCGCTTGGTAGGCGACCGATCGCTCGGTATTTACCACTGATCGATTGGTCTATCGGGTTTTGCAGAATTTCATTAAGGGCTGTTTCGTCATTTGGGCGTTACACCCTTACCTATTAAGGCTTGCCCGAGTCTTGGGGGTCTCATTCACCATACTTAGGTTATTTGAGAGAAAGGGAGAGACGAAAAAAAAGGGGATTATAACCTAGAGCACCCTCTTGAAGCAAATCAAGGGTTCAAGGCTTGGATTCTTCAATCCAAGGCACAAGCTTGTGAGGAGCACGTTCTCCAAGTTAGGGCAGCGAATCCACTCACGTTTTGGAGGGCTTTTCCTTGCTTCTTCAAGGTCGGTACCTTTTGCTACCCTCCTAGTTATGGCTTCCTCATTTCTTTCCTTATTTCTTTATTTTCCCTAAACTATAACTGTGCTATGAGTTGGGATGCATGGATGGAGATGGGCGTTGGGCGATAGATGCCATTTGAATGTGTTGTGATGAATGGAATGGGAAGGGTATTGTACCAATAATAAACACACATGTATGTTGTGAACATAAATCCACCTAGAAAAGTATGGTGTAGGCCTTAACAAATAATGTACACACCACATGTTTGATGAAATGCCAAGGTAAAGAAAATGAGTTGTAAATCAAGAAATGCATGTTTAAAAGCGTATAAAATTGCTAGGGTTTATGATAGTGTGATTAATTGCTTTCTTTAAATGACATGAATACTTACTTGTTTAAAATTATGATATTCTATATATTGTTGAAATCCCAAATGTCATATTTAATTCCAAATGAAAGTATGTACACGATCCCACGAGCACGGCATGCATGACATGGGTTACCGGCGTTTTCAAGAATAAGGTTTAGAGGTGGGACATATCCTACAATATGTTTTACCTCACTTTTGACAAGAAGACAAGAACCAACATTGCATAGGAGGGAGTTTACACTTCCTTTCCTTTCATGAGAAGTCTCCCCTCACTCACAAGTGCATATCATTGAAAGAAGGGTCTCCCTTCCCTCTCAAGTGCATATCATTGAAATAGGGGTCTCCCCTCCCTCCCAAGTGTATCTCACAAGCGCATCTCACAAGTTACATGAGCATGTTTAAATTCCAAGCAAGTACGCATGACACGCATGACATGACACGCTCGACAAGATCAAGCAAGATAGACATGACAAATTTTTCAAGCACGAAAAGAGTACTTTCAAGTCAATTCAAGCGCACGATGATTTCAGGAGATTTATCGGCTTTTATGTGATGCAAGCATTAATATAAACTGTTTTACTTTCCTGTTATGATAAGAATTGCTTCCTGCTTTATATATTGTTATTGTTATGCTGTGACTGTTAGTTAGCAATTAGTAAATGCTGAGTATTCCATGCTTAGCCGTACGTTTATGTCAACAGGTACTGAGGGAGTAGCTGCTCCATTTGATATCTGTGCTCCTGGCCCTTGGGTGGAGGAGGAGTATGTTGAGGAACCTACGGAAAAGCCTCATGTAGATGAGTACTATTAGGTGGTAGATTCTGAGTGATCTGTGGGTGAGGTTGAGAAAGTATATTCATGTATTTTGGCGGGCATGTCCGCACCTTTTTTTGTTGACTTCATTTTGTACAAACTTGGATTACATATATATACATAGAGGTTGTGTTAGACTTCCGCTGTGCTATGTAGGGTATGTTTCCGCTATTATTGTCCTCTATCGTATATACTCCATGTATTTTGCAGAATGGTTTGCCAAGCATGTCATGTAGGTCTTGGTAAGTCGTCCAAGATTCACTCTAACTCTTAGGGTGGGTTTTGGGTCGCGACAACTTCTTTCAACATTTGTACTCCCGGTCCATGGGAGGAAGAGGAATACTTTGAGGAGGTCCCTGCTGAGGAGCCTCATGTAGATGGTTACTATTAGGTGGTAGATTCTAAGTGAGTGTGGGTGAGAGCAAGAGATTATGTACTCATGTATTTTGGCAGGCATGTCCGCACCTTTCTTTTGGTTTACACTGTTGTATAAAAACTTGGATCATGTATATACAAAGAGGTTTTGGTTAGACTTCTGTTGTGCCATGTTTTTTTTTTTTAGTTTATGCTTCTGCTATTTTGTCATCTATTGTATATGCTACGTGTGTTTTGCAGGATGGCTTGTCAAGCATGTCATGTAAGTTGTAGAGCCCCGGACCTTTTCACATTTAATGCATGACACTTTCGTTGTCATTTTGCCTTTAAAGAGGTATAATTAATAAATAAGGAAGAAATTAGAAAATCCGAAACGTCAGAAATGTTCGTTTTCGAAGTACGAACCCAACGCAAGTTGAATCGTCAAAATTGGACGAACAAGTCAAAAGTTATGGCCAAAACAGTCTGGACCTGCAGGCAACCGATCGCTCGGTCCATAGAGCGATCGATCGGTCCAAAACCGATCGATCGGTAGCTATCGACTGGTCAAGATTTTTGTATGGGGAAATTTTCCAGAGAGTTGATTTTTGGTCGAGAGCTCGGTCAACACACCGATCGCTCGATAGGTAACCGATCGATCGGTCATTAACACCGATCGCTCGGTACTCGCGTTTTTGCAGAAATTTCAGTAAGGGTATTATGGTCTTTTGGTCGGTTCACTCTTACCTTAAGAGTTTAACCCGAGCCTTTAGGGCTTCATTTCAACACTTAGAGAGATTGGGAGATAAGAAGAGAGGAGAGGGCGATTCCTAAACCTAGGATTTCCATTTTGGACAGAAATCAAGGGGTTTGTGAACCCACACTCAACTCAAGCCCATTTTTCTTCAAGATCAAGGCACAAGCTCGTGAGGAGCATCTCCTCAAGCTAGGGCAGCAACTCACGGTCGTTTTTGGAAGGGGATTTCTTCCTCACTTGATCGAGGTCGGTACCTCTTGCTACCCTCCTAGCTATAGCTTCTCTTTTCCTTTATTTCTCTTTGTTTCCTTCCTTTGTACATGTGCTATGAGTTTGGAAGTGTGAACGTGGTGAATGGAGATGGAATAGGCAATTGGATGCCAATGGTTGTGTTGTGATGATTGAAACGGGGGAGGGCATTGTATCCATAATAAACACACATTTATGATGCGAGTAAACTCACCTAGAAAAGCATGATTTAGGTTTAAATGAATAATGAACACACCATGTTTGATGAAATGCCAAGGTGAATAAAGTGAGTTGTAAATTAAGAAATGCATGCCTAATAAATTATGGAAATTGCTAGGGCCTATGATAGTGTGTTTTCTTGCTTTCCCTAAATGATGTGAATATTACATTGCTCAATCATTGATGCTATATGTGTTGTGAATTACCCAAATGTCATATTTAAATTTAATGCAAGTATGTACACGATTCCCATGAGCACGGCATGCATGACATGATTTACCGAGGTTTTCAAGAACATGGTTAGGGGTGGGACATATCCTACGATATGTTTTACCTCGCTTTTCACAAGAAAACAAGAACCAACATTCCACGAGGGGTCTCCCCTCACTCACAAGTGCATATCATGAAGAAGGGCCTCCCTTCCCTCGCAAGTACATTCATATCATGAAGAAGGGTCTCCCTGCCCTCTCAAGTGCATTGCATAAAGAAGGGTCTCCCTTCCCTCTCAAGGCATCTCTCAAGCGCATCTCACAAGGATATCTCACAAGTGTATCTCACAAGTTACATGATCACAAGCAAGCACGCATGACATGCATGACATGACACGTACGACACGCTCGACAAGATCAAGCAAGACAAACACGACAAGCTTTCAAGTACGAAAAGATATTTCAAGCTAAGTCAAGTGCACGATGTTTTCAAAAGGTTTTATCGGCTTCCTACGAAATACAAGCATGATTATAAATTGCTTTACTTCCTTGTATGATATGAATTGTTTCCGTCTAACATATATGAATTGCTCCTGATTTATGTATTGCCATTTTTATGCTATGACTATGGGTTAGTATTTGGTACCCGCTGAGTATTCCATGCTCAGCCGTACTTCTTATGTCGGCAGGTTCTGAGGGAGCTGCTGCTCCATTTGACGTTTGTGCTCCTGGTCCATGGGTGGAAGAGGAGTACGTCGAGGAGCCTTTGGAGGAACCTCCCGTAGAGGGTTATCAGTAGGTAGTGTTAGATTCTGAGTGGATTAGCTGTGGGTGAGCATGAGTAATTATATCCATGTATTTTGGCGGGCATGTCCGCACTTTCTTTGTTTCGATTTCTTTGTATTAAACTTGGACCATGTGTATATACTTAGAGGTTGTTAGACTTCCGCTGTGTTTTATAGTTATGTTTCCGCTGTCATTGCAGGTTGGTTGTCAAGCAAGTCATGATTAGTCGTCCAAAGTTCACTCTAACTCCTAGGGTGGGTTTTGGGTCGCGACATAAGTCATGATAAATCGTCCAAGATTCATTCTAACTCATAGGGTGGGTTTTGGGTCGCGACATAACCACATTGCCAAATCGGGCAGACGAGGTCTAAATAGAAAAAAAACCAATTCCAGTTGGTAGGATATGTTGAAACAAATGCTTCATAGTAGATCGCGTCAAAAAAGGAGTCTCGGTTGCGATTCAGTCTTCGGCTTCAGGTTACTTTTTTTGGAGCCTATAACTTAGGTAACTTATGAACAACATTGCCCAAATCAGGTAAACGAGGTCTAAACTAAACAAAACCAATCTATAAGTTATGATAAATTGAAACAAATGGGTTGGAACATACGTCGTCCAAAAGGAGTACTGTTGGGCTTCTGTGCGTAGCTCTAGTTTACTTTTCTTAATAGTTTGAATTAGAAAACTTATTAACCTCGTTGCCCAAATCGGACAAACAACAAACTGGGTCTAAACCGAATGAAACTAATTCTAAAAGTTAGGATATATTGAAACATATGAGTCGGAGCAGACCGCATCAAATAAAGAGTCATAGTTGAGATTCTGTCTGCTGCTGTAGTTACTTTTTTTAATAGTTTGAAACTTAGGCAACTATTGAACCTTATTGCGTAAATCGGACAAACGAGGTGTAAACTAAACGAAACCAATTCAAAAATTAAGATAGATTGAAACAAATGTGTCGGAGTAAACAGTGACGAAAAAAGAATCTCTGTTGGGATTTTGTGCGTAGGTCTAGGCTAATTTTTTTTTAATATATTGAAACTTAGGCAACTTAGGAACCACATAGCCGAAATCGGGAAAACGAGGACTAAATTGCACAAAAATCATTCTAAAAGTTAGGATATATTGAAACAAATACGTTAGAGCACACCTCCTTGAAAAAGGAGTCCTGTTTGGATTTTGTGTGGAGCTCTAGGTTACTTTTTTTTTGGTATTTTCAAACTTTGGCAACTTATTAACCTCGTTGCCTAAATCGAAAAACTGGGTTTAAACTTAATGAAACCAATTCTAAAAATTTAGATTGATTAAAACAAATGCTTCTGAGCAGACCGCATTGAAAAGTAATCTCAGTTGGGATTCTATGTTCAACTCTAGATTACTTTTTGGTAGGTTAAAACTTACGCAACTTATGAACTTTGGTGCCTAAATCAGGCAAACGAGGTCCAAATTGAACGAAACAAAATTTAAAAGTTAGGATTAATTGAAACAAATGCTTTTTAGCAGACCGCGTTGACAAAGGAGTCCCTATTGGGATTTTGTTCGTAGCTCTAGTTTACTTTTTTTAGTAGTTTGAAACTTAGGTAACTTCTTAACCTCGTTGCCCAAATCGAGCAGACGAGGTCAAAACTGAACAAAACCAATTTTAGATGTTATGATAGATTGAAACAAATGCGTCGGAGTGACATATATGCCCCACTATAACTAAGGGGATTGCTAACCATATACGCCCCCACTATTTTTGCCCAAAGAGAAGCACTTCGGGGTGGTCTCCACAAAACTCGAAATGTTTGTCAAACTGGAAAGAGTGGGACGTCTACGGCCCATTGAGCCTACAAACAGTAAAATCCTCTTAGTTAAAACAAATATGTCAGAGCAGATCACATTAAAAGAGGAGTCCCAAATGGGGTTTTGTCCGTAGCTGTAGGTTCTTATGTCCCTCATTGCCGAAATCAGGCAGACAAAGTCAAAACTGCACAAAACTAATTCTATTAACATTATTAGTAACAAATGTTTCAGAGCAGATCACGTCGTAAAAGGAGTCCCTATTGGGATTCTATGCGCAACTCTAGGTTACATTTTTAATACTTTTAAACTTAGCCAACTTATGAACCTTGTTGCTTAAATCGGGCGAACGATGACTAAACTGAACGAATCCAATTCTGAAAGTTAGGATAGATTGAACTAATGCGTTGTAGAAGACCACGTCTTCTAGTATTCTACTCGAAATGTTTGTCAAACTACTAATGCATCATTGTAGACTGTGTCAAAAAAGGAGCCCCGGTTAGGATTTTGTGCGTAGCGTTAGGTTACTTTTTTAGTAGTTTGAAACTTAAGCAACTTATGAACCTCGTTGTCCAAATCGGGGATACATGGACTAAATTGAGGGAAACTTTTTTTAAAAGTTAGAGGCCCCCATGGGGTGGGCCTTAGGAAAGTTATCATGAGGGTAGCTTCGTCCTTAGAGCCTTTCACTAGGTTTAAGTTGGGAAATGAGGTCGACATCTAGTTTTGAAATGATGTCTGGTGTGGTCCGTCGAAACTTAGAAACGACTTCGGTTTCATCTTCCTTCTGGCCACCAATAGAGGGCCTCCATAGCTAAGAGTGTTGAGAGGTTAGGAATCAATTTAGTATGGTTTCCTAGACTTAGGAGGGATTTAACTGATTGAGAAATTGAGGAGATGGAAAGGCTTCTGGCTAGGTTATGTTCCTCCTTCCGAAGATCTCAGCATATAGATGGTAGGGTTTGGTCCTGAAACATCAGCGGTCGATTTTTATTGTGGTCACTCTTATAGTCCTTTGACCCTTCACCTTTGCGCTCATTTCCTTATAAGGCTGTCCGGGGTAACCATGTTCCCTCTAAGGTATCTTTCTTCATCTGGTCCGCTGCATTAGATAAAATTCTAACCTTGGATCATTTGAAAAGGCGGGGATGGAACTTAGCTAATTGTTGTTACTTGTGCTTGAATGGGGAAGAGTTGATGAATCATCTACGCCTGCAATGCCCGGTTGTCTGCCGGTTCTGGGCTTTTTTCTTGGTTAGTTTGGATGTGGAGTGGGTTTTTCCCTTTTCCTTTCCGAGCTTCTTATCTGGATGGCGGTTAGTAGCTTTGGGGGGCACCGAAGAACTAATATGGTCATTTTTGCCTGCTGCTATATCGTGGCCTACTTGGATTTAGCGTAACGGTCATATATTCAACAATTTAGTATCCCTTAACCACCAGATTTACGGATTGTTGAATGGAATTCCATAACTCAGCAAGGTCAGAAAGTGAGGGATACCCTACCACTATGAGGAGATACTATAGCTGCTTGTTAGTTGTTAGTTTGTTAGTCTACTGTTAGCTTGATTACCATTCTCTTTCTCTCTTTCTCTTTGATTCACTAGTGATTTGCATCTACTTGTACTTAGTTTACGTCTCTGTAAACTGTTAGGTTTCTTCTTTTTAATATAGATCTTCTGACTTACTGATCAACAAAAAAATAAACGTTGGTGCCCAAATTGAGCAAACGAGGTATATATTGACCGAATATAATTCTAAAAATTATGATAGATTTCAACAAATGCTTTGGAGCAAACCGCTCCGGAAAATGATTCCCTATTGAGATTTTGTGTGCAATTCTAGGCTACTTTTTTAGTAGTTTGAAACTTAGCCAACTTCTTAACCTCGTTGCCAAATCGGGTAGACGAGGTCTAGACTGAACAAAAACATTTCTAGAAGTGAGGATACGTTAAAACAAATGCGTCAGAGTAGACCATGCAGAAAAAGTAGTCGGTTGGGATTCTGTCTGCAGCTCTAGGTTACTTTTTATGGAGTCTAAAACTTATGTGACTTATGAACCTCGTTGGCCAAATCAGGTAAACAAGATCTAAATTGAACGATGCCAATTCTAAAAATTATGATAAATTGAAAAAAATGCCTTGGAGCACACCTCGTTGAAAAAGGAGTCCTGTTGGGATTCTGTGTGTCGCTCAAGCTTACTTTTTTAGTATTTTCAAACTTGGTCAACTTATTAACCTCGTTGCTTAAATCGGGTAAACTTGGTCTAAACTGTATGAAACTAATTCTAAAAATTAAAGATAGATTGAAACAATTGCTTTGGAGTAGATCCCGTTGAAAAAGGAATCTCTATTTGGATTCTGTGTGCAACTCTAGGTTTACTTTTTTTTAGTAGGTTAAAACTTATGCTACTTATGAACCTCGTTGCCTAAATAGAGCAAATGAGTTCCAAACTGAACGAAACAAATTATAAGAGTTAGGATAGATTGAAACAAATGTTTTGGCACAGACTGTGTCGACAAAGGAGTCCCATTTGGGATTTTGTGCATAGCTCTAATTTACTATTTTTAGTAGTTTGAAACTTAAGCAACTTCTTAACTTCATTACCGAAATCGGGCAGGCGAGGTCAAAACTGAACGAAACCAATTCTAGAAGTTATGATAGATTGAAACAAATGCGTTGGAACACACGTCTTCCAAAAAGAGTACTTTGGGATTCTGTGCGTAGTTCTAGGTGACTTTTCTTAATAGTTTTAAACAGACAACTTATTAACCTCGTTGCCCAAACCGGGAAAACAACAAACTGGGTCTAAACCGAACGAAACTAATTGTAAAAGTTAGGATAGATTGAAACATATGAGTCAAAGCAGACCGCGTCGAATAAGGAGTCACAGTTGGGATTCTGTCTATTGCTCTAGTTACTTTTTTTAATAGTTTGAAACTTAGGCAACTTATGAACTTTGTTGCCTAAATCGGACAAACGAGGTGCAAACTAAATGAAACCACTTCAAAAATTAAGATAGATTAAAACAAATGAGTCGGAGTAAACCGCGTCGGAAAAAAGAATCTCTGTTGGGATTATGTGCGCAGGTCTAGGCTAATTTTTTTTAATATATTGAAACTTAGGCAACTTAGGAACGAACCACGTAACCGAAATCGGAAAAATGAGGACTAAATTGAATGAAATTAATTCTAAAAGTTAAGATATATTGAAACCAATACGTCAGAGCACACCTCCTTGAAAAAGGAGTCCTGTTTGGATTCTATGTGGAGCTTTAGGTTACTTTTTTTTGTTATTTTCAAACTTTGGCAACTTATTAACCACGTTGCCTAAATCGGCAAACGGGGTTTAAATTGAACGAAACATATTCTAACAATTTAGATATGTGAAACAAATGCTTCTGAGTAGACCGCATTGAAAAAGGAATCTTTGTTGGGATTCTGTGCGCAACTCCAGATTACTTTTTAGTAGGTTAAAAATTACGCAACTTATGAATCTTGGTGCCTAAATCGGGCAAACGAGGTCCAAATTCAACGAAAAAAATTTTAAAAGTTAAGATTAATAGAAACAAATGCTTTGGAGCAGACCGCGTCGACAAAGGAGTCCCTATTGGGATTTTGTTCATAGCTCTAGTTTACTTTTTTTTAGTAGTTTGAAACTTAGGGAACTTCTTAACCTCGTTGCCCAAATCGAGCAGACGAGGTTGAACAAAACCAATTTTAGATTTTATGATAGATTGAAACAAATGCATCGGAGTGACATATATGCCCCCACTATAAACTAAGGGGATTGCTAACCATATACGCCCCCACTATCTTGGCCGAAAGAGAAGTACTTTGGGGTGGGCTCCACAAAACCCGAAATGTTTGTCAAACTGGAAAGAGTGGGACGTCTATGGCCCAATGAGCCTACAAACAGTAAAATCCTCTTGGTTAAAACATGTGTCGGAGCAGATCGCGTAGAAAAAGGAGCCCCAAATTGAGTCTTGTTCGTAGTTGTAGGTTATTTTTTTAGTGCCTTGAAACTTAGGCAACTTATGTCCCTCATTGCCGAAATTGGGCTAACGAAGCCAAAACTGAATGAAACTAATTCTATTGACATAGTTTGTAAAAATGTTTTAGAGCAGATGATGTCGTAAAAGGAGTCCCTGTTGGGATTCTGTGCGCAACTCTAGGTTACATTTTTAATACTTTGAAACTTAGCCAACTTATGAACCTTGTTGCTTAAATTGGGCGCACGAGGACTAAAACTGAACGAATCCAATTCTGAAAGTTGGGATAGATTGATTTAATGCGTCGTAATAGACCATGTCAAAAAAGGAGTCCTGGTTAGGAATTTTTTTTTTGGAGGGTAAGCTGGGATTAGGTGGACCGGTCTAGATAAATTAAAAAGAAGGAAAATTACAATCTAAGGTATTTGCAACCAGATCTGTCCTTCAAAATGGTGGAGAGATCGGGGGGAAAATGTAGAGCCCCAGACCTTTTCATATTTAATGCATGACACTTTCGTTGCCATTTTGCCTTTAAAGAGGTATAATTAATAAATAAGGAAGAAATTGGAAATTCCGAAATGTCAGAAATGTTCGTTTTCGAAGTACGAACCCAACGCAAGTTGAATCGTCAAAATCGGACGAACGAGTCAAAAGTTATGGCCAAAACAGTTTTGACCTGCAGACCACCGATCGCTCGGTCCATGGAGCGATCGATCAGTCCAAAACCGATCGCTCGGAGGCTATCTACTGGTCAAGATTTTTGTATGGGGAAATTTTCCAGAGAGTGAAATTTTAACCGATCGCTCGGTTATGAAACCGATCAATCGGTAGGCAACCGATCGATCGGTCATTAACACCGATCGCTCGGTACTCGCGTTTTTGTAGAAATCTCAGTAAGGATATTATGGTCTTTTGGTCGGTTCACTCTTACCTTAAGAGTTTAACCCGAGCCTTTAGGGCTCATTCTCAACACTTAGAAGATTTGGGGGATTAGAAGAGAGGAGAAAGGGTTTCCTAAGCTAGGGTTTTGCTTTTGGAGAAGAATCAAAGGGGTTTTGAGACCCTAGATCACTTCAAGTCCGGCTTTTCTCCAAGATCACGGCTCAAGCACTCGTGGAGAGCGTTCCCTAAGCTAGGACAGCACCTCACGGTCGTTTTTGGAAGGGGTTTCTTCCTCATTTCTTCAAGGTCGGTACTTCTTGCTACCCTCCTAGTTATAGTTCATTCTTTTACTTTATTTCTCTTTGTTTTCTTTCATTTACACATGTGATATGAGATGGACGGGTGTGAATGGTGAATGGAGACGGAATTGGCGATTGGATGCCGTGTGAAATGATGTGATGAATGAAATGGGGAGGGCATTGTATCCATAATGAACAAACACGTATGATGTGTGTAGAGCCCCGGACCTTTTCACATTTATGCATGACCCTTCGTAGCCATTTTTCCTTTAAAGTAATGCAATTAATAAATAAGGAAGAAATTGGAAATCCTGAAACGTCAGAAATGTTCGTTTTCGAAGTACGAACCCAACGCAAGTTGAATCGTCGAAATCGGATGAACGAATCAAAAGTTATGGCCAAAACAGTTTGGACCTGCAGACCACCGATCGCTCGGTCCATGGAGCGATCGATCGGTCCAAAACCGATCGCTCGGAGGCTATCGACTGGTCAAGATTTTTGTATGGAGAAATTTTCCAGAGAGTGAAATTTTAACCGATCGCTCGGTTATGAAACCGATCGATCGGTAGGCAACCGATCGATCGGTCATTAACACCGATCGCTCGGTCCTCGCGTTTTACAGAATTTTCACTAAGGGCATTTTCGGCATTCGGGTGTTATACCCTTTCTTATATAGGATTGCCCGAGCCTTTAGGGCTCATTCTCAACCCTTAGAAGATTTGGGAGATTAGAAGAGAGGAGAAAGGGTTCCTAAATCTAGGGTTTCCATTTTGAAGAGGAATCAAAGGGGTTTGAGACCCTAGATCATCCTCAAGCACGTTTTCCTTCAAGATCTCGGCTCAAGCTCGGGTGGAGCTCGTGTTCCAAGCTAGGGCAGCAACTCACGGTCGTTTGGAAGAGGGGTTTCTTCCTCATCTCTTCAAGGTCGGTACTTTTTACTACTCTCCTAGTTATAGCCTCTCCTTTCCTTACTCCTTCTTATTTTCCTTCATATATATATATATATATATATTATGAGATGGGTTGTGAATGGTGAACGGTGAATGATGAATGGAGATGAATGTGGGCGATTGGATGCCGTGTGTATTGATGTGATGGATGAACGGGGAGGGCATTGTACCCATAATAAACATACATATGTGATGTGAGTAAAACCCACCTAGAAAAGCATGTTGTAGGGTTAATAAATAATGAACACACTATGTTTGATGAGATGCCAAGGTGAATAAAATGAGGGATAAATTAAGGGAATACATGTTTAATTATTCATGAAATTGTTAGGGCATATGATAGTGTGTTTCTTACATTTCTCAAATGTGCGACTTATTACTTGTTCAAATCGTGATATGCTATGCTTTGTAAATTACCCAAATTGTCATATTTAATTCCAAATGCAAGTATGCACACGATCTCACGAGCACGCATGCATGACATGGATTACCGACGTTTTTCAAGAATGGGATTTAGAGGTGGGGCATATCCTACGATATGTTTTACCTCGCTTTTGGCAAGGACAAGTAAATCATGCATTATCATAAGAAGGGTCTCCCTTCCCTCGCAAGTACATACATATCATAAGAAGGGTTTCCCTTCCCTCGCAAGTACATCTCACAAGGACATCTCACAAGTGAAAGGACATGACATGAGCATTTAGAAAGAAGGGTCTCCCTTCCCTCACAAGTAGTTTACTCTTCCAAGCATGATACAAGCATGACATGACACGGCATGACAAGCATGAGCATTTTAGGAAGAAGGGTCTCCCTTCCCTCACAAGTAGATTACTTTTCCGAACAAGCAAGCATGACAAGACATGGCATGACAAGCATGGGCATTTAGGAAGAAGGGTCTCCCTTCCCTCACAAGTAGTTTACTTTCCAAGCAAGCATGACATGGCATGACACGCATGATATGATAAGATAAGACAACATGACAAGTTTCAAGCACGGAAATGGTATTTCCAATCAAGTCAAGTGCACGGTGTTTTCAAGGGTTTTATCGGCTATTACGAATTCAAGCATGATTATATACTCCTTTACTTTATTGTCATGATATGAATTATTCCTGGTTTATAGGCTTGAATTGTTTCCTGCTTTATATATGTGAAATGCTTCCTGCTTCCTATACTGCTATGGTTTTGCTATGACTATTGGTTAGTATTTAGTACCCGCTGAGTATTCCATGCTCAGCCGTACTTCTTATGTCGGCAGATTCTGAGGGAGCTGCTGCTCCATTTGATGTCTGTGCTCCTAGCCCTTGGGTGGAGGAGGAGTACGTCGAGGAACCTTTGGAGGAACCTCCCGTAGAGGGTTATCAGTAGGTGGTGTTAGATTCTAAGTGGTTTAGCTGTGGGTGAGCATGAGTGATTATATCCATGTATTTTGGCGGGCATGTCCGCACTTTCTTTGTTTTGTTTTCTTTTGTATTAAACTTGGACCATGTGTATATATACTTAGAGGTTTGTTAGACTTCCGTTGTGTTTTATAGTTATGCTTCCGCTGTTATCCTCTATTGTATATGTTCTGTGAGTTTTGCAGGTTGGTTCGTCAAGCAAGTCATGTAAGTAATGATTAAGTCGTCCAAGATTCACTCTAACTCCTAGGGTGGGTTTTGGATCGCGACAGAAGTGGTATCAAAGCTTAGGCTTTAGGTCTTTAGGGTCACTTAGAATCTTATACCACGACTTGACAAGAGCATATGTTAGGAAACAAGCTAGGAAGGAAGTGAGTCGGGAACGAGTCTGGTTCCAAGTGTAAGACTAAACCTTAGTCTTAGTCTAAAATGGTTGCTTTAACCAAGTACGGTCCTAGGTACGCTAGAACACTAAAGTATAAGTATAATGTGATGAATACTTTGATGACTTGATGTGCTGTATATTAATATTATACAACTAATACAGATTGAATTATTGTGAAATGACATTGAAATAAACGGTGGTTTCAAGTTAGACTCATGTGGTGTTATTATTCTCAGGACTTTAGTCATGAGACGGAACACACGGGGTCGTGGGCCACATACCAGAGCTTCCTCTTCTTCACAGGGTGAGGATGAGCAGCCTGACCTCTCCCAGGTCTTAGGCTCTATTGCTGAGACACTCGCCATACTGGCGGCTCGGCAAGCTATACCATCGTCGGCGGCACCTACTCCACCGCCCGCAGCTCCAGTACATCGTACAGCTGGAGTTGAGGCATTCAGGAGATTGAGGCCTCCATCCTTCCATGGGAGTGTGGACCCCCTTACTGCGGAGGCTTGGATCCTCCAGGTTGAGAAGATATTTGCGGTGCTCTCTCCTACAGAGGAAGAGAAAGTGGCATGGGCAGTTTTTATGCTAGAGGGCGAAGCCCACCATTGGTGGTTGTCCGCATTGAGGACACGGGACTTGACCATGCAAGGTCAACCGTGGACTTGGGAGGAGTTTAAGGACACGTTCTATAAGAAGTATTTCCCGGTTGGAGCTCGGGAAAGGAAAGAGAGAGAATTCATCAACCTTGAGCAAGGTTCGATGTCTGTGGCCGCTTATGAGGCCAAGTTCTCGGAGCTATCACGCTTCGCGACACATATGATTGCCACCGAGGCAATGAAGGCGAGGAGGTTTGAGCAAGGGCTCAAGGATGTCATCATGGAGAAAGTGTCGGTCTTCAGGCACGCCACTTACGCCGAAGTAGTGGATAAAGCCTTGTTGGTTGAGACCAATTCAGAGACCGTGTCCAAGAAGAGAGAATTGGCGAGAGGCCAATCTAGTGGTTTGGTACCTTTAGAGAGGCGGGCCCGGACTGGTCCTTATCAGTATACATGGCCAGCACCACAGATGAGGCCGACTTATGCGCCTCCAGCACCTCGGCAGTACGTGCCACAGGCACCTCGACCTCAGGCTCTTCCGGCCCCACGGCCAGTTACCCCTCAGGCAGTGAGGTATACACCACCTCCGGTCCCTCCAGCCTACACATATGAGGTCTGCACTTCATGCGGCAAAAGGCATCCGGCAGGAGATTGCCGAAGAGCATCTGGTGGATGTTATCATTGCGGTCGCCAGGGCCACATGATCAGGGATTGCCCTAGCCGGCATTTACCAGGCCAGTCTCAGGGTAGTAGGCCCCCGACACGCCCAGCAGGATCATACCAGGCGTCATCTCAGACTACCCGGTCTACACCTCAGTCTCGCCAGGCAAACCAGGGGCGAGTTTTTGCCTTGACAGAGGGTGATGCACTTGCATCTGATGATGTGGTGCAAGGTACGCAGTTAGAGTTAATTTCTTTATTCGTGATTATTATGTTATGCTCTATTCTCTGCGTACGTACTTGGCATGTTCTATATGTATATATACCTACATGTATACGCTGTTGATGCATGGATTAACTCCACTATTAAAATTTCAGGAACCCTACTAGTCAATGAGTATTTGGCTCGAGTGTTGATTGATACCGGGTCTACTCATTCGTTTGTCTCGCCGAGTTTTTCAGAAGGCTTTTCTGTGGAGCCTAGTCAGCTAAAACAGGAGTTAGCCATTTCGACTCCGCTCGGCAAAACAGTATTGGCAAATAAAGTGTATAGAAATAGTGCGGTCCAAGTTGGAAGCCACGAGTTGGCGGTTGACCTCATCGTCCTTGGATTCCAAGACTTTGATATTATATTGGGAATGGATTGGTTAGCAGCACATCATGGGCATGTAGCTTGCTTTGAGAAGATGATACTCTTCAAGCCGGTAAAAGGAAAACCATTTCACTTTCGGGGGTTAAAAAGTAGAGACATTGCCCGTTTTGCGGCGTTGAGCTTAGCTAACCCCGAGGCAAAGGACTCATCGACTATTCCGGTTGTGAGTGAGTTCCTGGATGTATTTCCAGAGGAGTTGCCAGGATTGCCTCCAGACAGGGAGATTGAGTTTATGATCGAGCTTGCACCAGGCACAGCTCCTGTATTCAGAGCTCCATATAGAATGGCCCCTATTGAACTCAAGGAGTTGAAGACTCAGTTGGAGGAATTGCAAGGCCTTGGCTTCATTCGACCAAGTGTCTCACCATGGGGTGCCCCGGTGTTGTTTGTTAAGAAGAAAGATGGCTCGATGCGGATGTGTGTCGATTACAGGCAATTGAACAAAGTCACTATAAAGAATAGGTATCCCTTGCCTAGGATTGATGACTTGTTCGATCAGTTGAAGGGAGCGAGATTTTTCTCAAAGATAGATCTTCGATCGGGTTATCACCAGTTGAAGATTAAGGCGGAAGATGTTCCCAAAACTGCTTTCAGGACTCAATATGGACACTACGAGTTCTTGGTGATGCCTTTTGGACTCACGAACGCGCCGGCAGCCTTTATGGATTTGATGAACCGGGTGTTCCGGCCATATCTTGATAGGTGCGTGATTGTGTTTGTTGATGACATTCTGGTCTATTCCCAGACACGGGAAGATCACACACGCGACCTATGCCTTGCTTTAGAAACGCTAAGAGAGCACAAGCTATACGCCAAACTTAGCAAGTGTGAATTTTGGTTGGAAGAGGTGGCATTCCTAGGCCACGTTGTATCGGCGGAAGGCATTTCGGTGGATCCAAAGAAGATAGAGGCAGTCATGAATTGGGCGAGGCCCAAGAGTGTCACGGAGATACGCAGTTTTCTTGGGTTGGCAGGCTACTACAGGAGATTCGTAGAGGGTTTCTCTAGCCTTGCGGCACCGCTCACTTACCTGACAAGGAAGAACGCCAAGTTTGTATGGAGCGACAAGTGTGAGATCAGTTTCACGGAACTGAAGAAGAGGCTTACCACAGCTCCTGTCCTTACGGTACCATCCGGACCTTATGGGTACGAGGTGTATAGTGATGCCTCACACGTTGGACTTGGGTGTGTACTCATGCAGCACAAGAAAGTCATTGCCTATGCATCAAGGCAGTTGAAGGAGCATGAGAAGAACTATCCTACGCACGACTTGGAGCTTGCGGCGGTCGTGTTTGCACTTAAGATTTGGCGTCATTACCTTTATGGGGTGGAGTTCTATGTGTTCACTGATCACAAGAGTCTCAAGTATCTCTTTTCCCAAAAGGAGCTGAATCTAAGGCAAAGGCGTTGGATGGAATTTCTGAAGGACTATGATTGTACCATTCAATACCACCCGGGTAAAGCAAATGTAGTGGCTGATGCTTTGAGTAGAAGACCTCCGGGGTTATTAGCATGCATGTTAGTGCAGGAATGGAAGCTACTTGAAGACTTGGCAAATCTGGACATTAGTGTGAATGACTCTGTCCGTAGTCCTATCCTGGCAAATGTCACGGTTCGGCCATACATTATAGATTTGATCCAAGAATACCAAGCCACGGATGCTGAATTGTTGGCTTATCGGGACAAGGAAGTTGCTAAAGGTAGTGAGGACTTCTCTCTTACTAGCCGAGGTGCTATCACATTCAAGGGAAGGCTGTGTGTTCCTGCCAATGCAAATCTTCGGAGGGAGATTATGGATGAAGCCCACCGGGCAAAGTACACTGTGCATCCAGGGGGTATGAAGATGTACCGGAACCTCAAGAGTCACTTTTGGTGGCGGAATATGAAGAGGGAAGTTGCGGAATATGTAGCACGGTGCTTGGTGTGCCAACAGGTGAAAGCAGAACACATGCGGCCCGCAGGTCTATTACAGTCCCTTCCGATTCCCGAGTGGAAATGGGAGAACATATCCATGGATTTCATAGTTGGCTTGCCAAAGACGGCAAGGGGTTCAGATGCGATATGGGTAGTAGTGGATCGTTTGACGAAGTCCGCTCACTTCTTGCCTTACCGAACTACTTTCAACTCTAGTCAGTTAGCTGCTTTGTACATTAAGGAAGTGGTGAGGTTGCACGGAGTGCCTGTCAGTATTGTGTCGGATCGGGATCCAAGATTCACATCACGATTCTGGAAAAGCTTTCAGGAAGCTATGGGTTCCCGACTTGATTTCAGCACTGCTTTTCATCCACAAACGGATGGACAAACCGAGAGGGTGAACCAAGTAATAGAAGATATGCTTCGGGCTTGTATGCTGAATTTCAAAGGCAGTTGGGAAGAGCACTTGCCTTTGGTGGAGTTCGCCTACAACAATAGCTATCAGGCGAGTATCCAAATGGCTCCGTTCGAGGCTTTGTATGGGCGAAGCTGCAGGTCTCCTCTCTACTGGGATGAGGTAGGAGAAAGAAAAGTACTTGGTCCGGAGTTGATTGAGCAAACTGCTAGTATAGTCAAGATCATCCGGGATCGGTTGAAAGCCGCTCAAGATCGCCAAAGGAGCTATGCAGACACGCGCCGCAGGGACTTGGAATTTCAAGTAGGGGATCGAGTTTTTGTGAAAGTATCTCCTAGCAAAGGGATTATGAGATTCGGCAAAAGAGGCAAGCTTAGTCCTCGCTATGTTGGACCGTTTGAGATTATCACGCGGGTTGGTGAAGTTGCTTATCGAGTAGCTCTTCCACCTCACATGGCCGCGGTTCACAACGTTTTCCACGTGTCTATGCTTCGGAAGTACATTGCGGACCCTTCGCATATACTAGAATTGGAACCGTTGGAAATTCGAGAAGATCTCACGTTGGTTGAGAAGCCGATTCACATATTGGATCGGAGAGATCAAGTGCTTCGCAACAAGACAATCCCTTTGGTTCTTGTGCAATGGAAACACCATGCTCGGGAAGAAGCTACATGGGAGCGTGAAGCCGAAGTCAAAGCGAAGTACCCGGAATTGTTTGAATGAATTTTGTATAGGTTTCGTATATGTAGCTTGTAATATTGTTTGATTCTGTAATGCATGTCTCATCCAAATTTCGAGGACGAAATTTTTGTAAGGGGGGAAGGATGTAGAGCCCCGGACCTTTTCACATTTATGCATGACCCTTCGTAGCCATTTTTCCTTTAAAGTAATGCAATTAATAAATAAGGAAGAAATTGGAAATTCTGAAATGTCAGAAATGTTCGTTTTCGAAGTACGAACCCAACGCAAGTTGAATCGTCGAAATCGGATGAACGAATCAAAAGTTATGGCCAAAACAGTTTGGACCTGCAGACCACCGATCGCTCGGTCCATGGAGCGATCGATCGGTCCAAAACCGATCGCTCGGAGGCTATCGACTGGTCAAGATTTTTGTATGGAGAAATTTTCCAGAGAGTGAAATTTTAACCGATCGCTCGGTTATGAAACCGATCGATCGGTAGGCAACCGATCGATCGGTCATTAACACCGATCGCTCGGTCCTCGCGTTTTACAGAATTTTCACTAAGGGCATTTTCGGCATTCGGGTGTTATACCCTTTCTTATATAGGATTGCCCGAGCCTTTAGGGCTCATTCTCAACCCTTAGAAGATTTGGGAGATTAGAAGAGAGGAGAAAGGGTTCCTAAATCTAGGGTTTCCATTTTGAAGAGGAATCAAAGGGGTTTGAGACCCTAGATCATCCTCAAGCACGTTTTCCTTCAAGATCTCGGCTCAAGCTCGGGTGGAGCTCGTGTTCCAAGCTAGGGCAGCAACTCACGGTCGTTTGGAAGAGGGGTTTCTTCCTCATCTCTTCAAGGTCGGTACTTTTTACTACTCTCCTAGTTATAGCCTCTCCTTTCCTTATTCCTTCTTGTTTTCCTTCATATATATATATATATATATATTATGAGATGGGTTGTGAATGGTGAACGGTGAATGATGAATGGAGATGAATGTGGGCGATTGGATGCCGTGTGTATTGATGTGATGGATGAACGGGGAGGGCATTGTACCCATAATAAACATACATATGTGATGTGAGTAAAACCCACCTAGAAAAGCATGTTGTAGGGTTAATAAATAATGAACACACTATGTTTGATGAGATGCCAAGGTGAATAAAATGAGGGATAAATTAAGGGAATACATGTTTAATTATTCATGAAATTGTTAGGGCATATGATAGTGTGTTTCTTACATTTCTCAAATGTGCGACTTATTACTTGTTCAAATCGTGATATGCTATGCTTTGTAAATTACCCAAATTGTCATATTTAATTCCAAATGCAAGTATGCACACGATCTCACGAGCACGCATGCATGACATGGATTACCGACGTTTTTCAAGAATGGGATTTAGAGGTGGGGCATATCCTACGATATGTTTTACCTCGCTTTTGGCAAGGACAAGTAAATCATGCATTATCATAAGAAGGGTCTCCCTTCCCTCGCAGGTACATACATATCATAAGAAGGGTTTCCCTTCCCTCGCAAGTACATCTCACAAGGACATCTCACAAGTGAAAGGACATGACATGAGCATTTAGAAAGAAGGGTCTCCCTTCCCTCACAAGTAGTTTACTCTTCCAAGCATGATACAAGCATGACATGACACGGCATGACAAGCATGAGCATTTTAGGAAGAAGGGTCTCCCTTCCCTCACAAGTAGATTACTTTTCCGAACAAGCAAGCATGACAAGACATGGCATGACAAGCATGGGCATTTAGGAAGAAGGGTCTCCCTTCCCTCACAAGTAGTTTACTTTCCAAGCAAGCATGACATGGCATGACACGCATGATATGATAAGATAAGACAACATGACAAGTTTCAAGCACGGAAATGGTATTTCCAATCAAGTCAAGTGCACGGTGTTTTCAAGGGTTTTATCGGCTATTACGAATTCAAGCATGATTATATACTCCTTTACTTTATTGTCATGATATGAATTATTCCTGGTTTATAGGCTTGAATTGTTTCCTGCTTTATATATGTGAAATGCTTCCTGCTTCCTATACTGCTATGGTTTTGCTATGACTATTGGTTAGTATTTAGTACCCGCTGAGTATTCCATGCTCAGCCGTACTTCTTATGTCGGCAGATTCTGAGAGAGCTGCTGCTCCATTTGATGTCTGTGCTCCTAGCCCTTGGGTGGAGGAGGAGTACGTCGAGGAACCTTTGGAGGAACCTCCCGTAGAGGGTTATCAGTAGGTGGTGTTAGATTCTAAGTGGTTTAGCTGTGGGTGAGCATGAGTGATTATATCCATGTATTTTGGCGGGCATGTCCGCACTTTCTTTGTTTTGTTTTCTTTTGTATTAAACTTGGACCATGTGTATATATACTTAGAGGTTTGTTAGACTTCCGTTGTGTTTTATAGTTATGCTTCCGCTGTTATCCTCTATTGTATATGTTCTGTGAGTTTTGCAGGTTGGTTCGTCAAGCAAGTCATGTAAGTAATGATTAAGTCGTCCAAGATTCACTCTAACTCGTAGGGTGGGTTTTGGGTCGCGACAATGTGAGCATAACCCACCTAGAAAAGCATGTTGTAGGGTTAATAAATAATGAATGCACTATGTTTGATGAAATGTCAAGGTGAATGAGATGAATAATAAATTAATAAATTTCATGTTTAAGGTTTATGGAAATTGCTAGGGTCATGATAGTGTGGTTGTTCGCTTTCCCTAAATGATATGAATACTAAATTGCTCAAATCATTGATGTTATGTGTTATGAATTACTCAATGCCATATTTAATTCCAAATGCAAGTATGCACACGACCTCACAAGCACGTATACATGACATGATTTACCGAGGTTTTCAAGAATGAGATTTAGAGGTGGGGCATATCCTACGATATGTTTTACCTCGCTTTTGGCAAGGACAAGACAATCATGCATTTTCATAAGAAGGGTCTCCCTTCCCTCGCAAGTGCATCTCACAAGGACATCTCACAAGTGAATCTCACAAGTGGAAGGACAAGCATGAGCATTCTAGGAAGAAGGGTCTCCCTTCCCTCACAAGTAGATTACTTTTCAGAACAAGCAAGCATGATACACGCATGATACAAGCATGACACGGTAAACAAGGTTTCAAGCATAAAAAGGGTAATTTCAGTCAAGGGTTTTACCGGCTTTTATGATTGCAAACATGATGAATTATATTGCTTTACTTTATTGTCATGATATGAATCATTCCTGCTTTATATGCGTGAATTGTTTCCTGCTTTATGTATGCTATACGTATGCTATGACTGTTGGTTAGTGCTTGGTATCCGCTGAGTATTCCATGCTCAGCCGTACTTCTTATGTCAGCAGGTTCTAAGGGAGCTGCTGCTCCATTTGATGTTTGTGCTCCAGGTCCATGGGTGGAGGAGGAGTACGTCGAGGAGCCTTTGGAGGAACCTCCCGTAGAGGGTTATCAGTAGATGGTGTTAGATTCTGAGTGGATTAGCTGTGGGTGAGCATGAGTCATTATATCCATGTATTTTGGCGGGCATGTCCGCACTTTCTTTGTATTAAACTTGGACCATGTGTATATACTTAGAGGTTGTTAGACTTCCGCTGTGTTTTATAGTCATGTTTCCGCTGTCATCCTCTATTGTATATGCTCTGTGGGTTTTTGCAGGTTGGTTTGTCAAGCAAGTCATGTAAGCCATGATTAGTCGTCCAAAGTTCACTCTAACTCCTAGGGTGGGTTTTGGGTCGCGACAGAAAATCCCTTGGTAAGAGAATAGTGGAACAATTAAGATTACAAAATTTAGCTAAAAAACCTACTCTTGAGTTACTTTCCCTCCAGATGTGATGTATGGAGGGAGAAGAGAATCTGGACAACTTTTGAGTGCATTTGGTAACTAAATTTGCAAGACACCAAGGTGGATCACTACAGTCTTCAAAAAACGAGTAGCTTGCAAAGAGTCTGAGTCAATGGAAATATGCTGGATGCCATGAGCAATTGCTAGATCAATACCCCTTTCTATTGCCATAATTTCCAACTTTCAAATGTCTATTTCTGCCACAGATGTCCATTACAATCTTTTTTTTTTGGGGAAGGAAAGCGGGGTTAGGCAGACCCCAACCAGAATGGAATAAATATATAAGGGAAAACAATTACATTCGCATATAACTATGACCCATAGAGTCCATAGCAACAAGATGAGATAATCCCATTGGAAACACCGAAGGAACTAAAGATATTTCCCCCAAGGAGGGACAAAATTTAGATAAGAAGTCTGCACAATCTCTACGAAGACCCCCAAAGCCCACTGCACCATTTCTAACTGAACCATCACTATTTAAAACCCAGTGATCTGGAGGGGGCGGAGACCAAGAGCACCCAGATTTCAGGTTTCATGAAGAACTTCGAGTTGATCTGCCAAGATAAAAGGAATTCTTTGTTGAAGGCTGTGTCTTCCACTAGAGCATTTTGGACCTCAATCTTAAGCCTAGTATCAGCAATGATGAAGCTTATAAGAGAACTCACATGTTTGAAGGAGTTGGAAAATATGCGGTTATTTCTTTCAGTCCAAATGTGATATATTGTAGTGCTGAAAGCAATTCTCTTGATGTTTTGAATTAGTTGTATACCATGAAATTATTTGGCAGCCCATTCATCAACTTCACGATTCCAAGGAAGGATCTGTCTAGATGAATATCGGCATAGGCTAAGAATTGATCTCCATATTTGATTTGTGAAGTGACATCAAAAAACGGATGTTGGAGGTTTTCAGAAGAAGCCCAATAGAAGATACAACGGGAGTGAGAGATGATGTTTAGGGAGAGAAGGCGATCTTGAGTTTGTAGTTTGTTTGAAATGGCTAACTAGGAGATAAAGGATTGTCTTGGGATGTGATGACCCGACCATGCAAGGCTCCACCAAGACACAAGAGGTTTGTGCAATCTGATGCTATCCCAGGCTGATTTGAGAGAGTAGGATCCTTTACTACTGGGCTTCCAAATTACTTGATCAGAAGGTAAGGAAACATTAATATCCACTAACTGAAGTTCATTCCACACTATTAGCAGATCTGTGGAAATTGCTGGAGGGGGACTCTAGGTGAAATCAGATATAATAGAGGCCACTAGGATTCTGTGTGTAGTGCTAGGTTACTTTTTTAGTAGTTTGAAACTTAAGCAACTTATGAACCTCGTTGTCTAAATCGGTGATATATGGAATGAATTGAGGGAAACTAATTCTAAAAGTTAGAGGCCCCCATGGGGTGGGCTTTTAGGAAAGGAATCATGAGGGTAGCTTCGTCCTTAGAGCCTTTCACTAGGTTTAAGTTGGGAAATGGGGTCGACATCTAGTTTGGAATGATGTCTGGTGTGGTCCGTCGGAACTTAGAGACGACTTCGGTTCCATCTTTCTCCTGGCCACCAATAGAGGGGCCTCCATAGCTAAGAGTGTTGAGAGGTTGGGAAACGATTCAGTATGGTGTCCTAGACTTAGGAGGGATTTAACTGATTGGGAAATTGAGGAGATGGAAAGGCTTCTGGCTAGGCTATGTTCCTTCTTCTGAAGATCTCAACTTAGAGATGGGAGGGTTTGGTCCAGAAGCATCAGCGGTCGATTTTCAATGCAATCACTCTTACAGTCCTTTGACCTTTACCTTTGCGCTCATTTCCTCATAATGCTTTTTTTTGGACAGAGGAAAGCTGGGGTTAGGCGGATCCCCACCAGATAAAATAAATGATCAAAAAAGAATTACAATCTCATAGTTCTACATCCCCTGGCATCAGCATGAACTAGGTCTCTCAAACAAGTAGGAAATTCGAAAGGGTAAGTCCTCTCACCATCACTCACACACATTTTGGATAATAAGTCTGCTGATCTATTTGCTTCATGGGGGGCATGGCAAATTTTGACGCTCTCAAAAGTCAATATAAGATCATCGATAGTTGCCAAAAGATGGGCACAAGCCCATGGCCGCATGGAAACGTCTTGGATGCCATCCACAGCCCATTTGGAGTCCGAAACCAGCTGTATGCACGAATGCCCTAGCTGGTTTGCCACTTGAAGGCCCCATTGAATTGCCATAAGCTCCATTTGAATAACTGAAAGGCGGGTAGAACCACCTGCTAGAGCATAGATAGCTGTCCCCGTGTAGTCCCTAATGAGAAAACCATACCCACCTCTAGTACCTTTGTGAGCACCATCGGTATTAATGCAAAACCAGCCAATGTTTGGAGGTTTCCAACTGACCTATAAAGGCTGCTTAATGTACCATTGAGCCTGAATGTTCCATAAGCTAGCCAACATTCTGTTGTTGGAGTTATCCTCCAACTTATGCAAAAAAGATTTCAGCTTGAGGTTAACATCGGAGATAAAAATTTGAGCAAGGAAATCATGGCCCAAGAATTCCGTCTGAAAAATCCTTCGATTGCGCTCGGCCCAAATATGATAAATAATTGCACAAAAGGCAATTTTACTTATAGACTCAGCGTGGTCTTTCTTCTTACACAGCCAACCCATCCAAGATTTAAGGTGGTTCCAGTCCGAATGAACCTCAAATTGCAGCATCAACTTGGGACAAATGGCTTGCCAAAGAGAAAGAGTATATGGGCATGTCACAAACAATTGGTTCGATCTTTAGGGGATCTTCTACATGACACGCAGTTTTTAGTACTTAGGATACCACATCGCACTAACTTGTCCATGGTAAGCAAAGCATTGCTACAAGCAAGCCAAGCAATCACAGAATGTGTAGGCACGTTATCTTTAAACCAAACCAACCCTGACCAGCGAACCCGAGGGATATGAGCACGAAAGAGCTCCCAAGCAGATTTTAAAAAGAACCCACCATTGGAAGACGGTTTCCAGACAACAAGCCAATCGTTTCTGAGATTTCCAATGGTTTGAACTGTGGTTATTTCTTCCCATATTTCCATAGCTCAGGAAAGGAGAGGAGACGAGAGCCCCACCCTTCTGGGCCTCTAACTGCAGAAGCACTAGCCAACTTCGGGGGCTCCAACATGGAATTCGAGAAAGCATGGGGAAGGAGAAGGCCTCGAGGGTGCAAGGGTCCAACCAAAATTTAGTACGTTGCCCATTTCCAATCAGGTACGAGATCCCTGTTATGACAGAAGGTCTGATCTTGAGTAAACTCCTAACACTCCAAGATATCGAAGAGGGGATCCTCATACCCCAAATGGTGTCCTTTTGGAGGTAATGATGGCTGAACCATGAGACCCACCCAAAAGATGGAGTCATCCTTACTAGCAATTTCCCAAATATAGTGAGAAAGAACACAAAGGTTCCATTCAGTCACTCGTTGAATGCCCAGCCCCCCCTCAGCCTTAGGGCTACAAACACTATTCCAAGCCACCTTATGAACTCCAGAGTAGGAAGACCCACTCCAAAATAGCATAAAAATGCTAAGAACTGACTTGATAAGCTCCAGCCGGCCAGCATAAGATAGCCAATTGTTCTTCCATGAAGATATCCAAGCTAGGACCTTTTCAACGAGAGGTTGGCAATCCTGACTAGTAATTCGAGTGGCGGACAGAGGGACTCCCAAGTACTTTAGAGGAAACGTCCCTCGCCTAAATCTCAGCAGTGCCTCAATATGAGCTCTAAAGAAAATACTAGATTTCCCCGGATTGGCATCTAACCCGGAGACCTGGAATTGATCAAGGAGGCTAGAGATACCTTTAATAGAGCTCATACGACCAACGGACAAGATGAACAGATCATCAGCAAAACAAAAATGAGTGATCAAGGGGTTAGAACACCTATGGTGGGGCCTTATCCTACCTAATGCTGCTTCCCTATTGAGTGCGGAGGACAGGCATTGCATCACCAACATAAAAAGGTATGGGGACATAGGGTCACCTTGCCGGAGGCCACGACCACTTCGGAAGAACCCAACCCTATTCCCATTAATATTAACCGAGAATGAAGCCCCTGTAACGCAAGCTTGGATCCATTCTATGAATCTCCAAGGGAAACCGTACCCATAAAGGACCATCGTCAAGAATTTCCAGTCCACTGAGTCATATGCCTTTCTAATGTCTACTTTGATAGCAACCCACGAGGGGCCCTTATTCAGATGGTAACCATTGAACCGCTCTTGACAAAGGATGATATTATCATAGATATGCCTACCCTTGATAAATGCTGATTGAGTTAGACACACCAGCTTGTGGAGGACCTTTTGAAGCCTGTTGGTTAGCAATTTGGATATAATTCTATATAGAACATTGCAGACCAAGGTCACGAGTGGTATTTCCAGTGGAATCCTGAATAGAATCAATTCTATTTCTATTATGCCGGGAGCAGACAGTCTTGTGGAAGAAACTATTGTTTCTATCCCTCAACTGGAGCCATTGGATACGGGATCTTTGACGAAGATCAGCGTCCTCAATGCCTAAACAATGCCGAAGCTGTTGTTTCTTGTCACGAACATCGGATTGAAGGCCGACACGGTGAGGGTCCCTGGACAACTAGTGTAAAGCCTGATCTAACTCATCTTGAGTAGCAACAACTCGTTGAGAGGTATTACCGAACTTCTTACTCCAATCCTTTAGCGCGATCTTTGTAGCTTTAAGTTTTTGGACAAACCTATACATAGGAGTTCCACTAATCCTAGTAGCCCAAGCCTCAGCTACTACAACTTGAAATCAACATCTTCTGTCCAATAATTAAAATTTTTTAAGGGTTTAGCTCTACCCCGAGGAGCTCTATTAAAGCTAACAATTAGTTGGTGATGGTTGGATGAGCTACTTGATCCAACTAGAGCATTAGAACCGGAAAAGCTTGGAGCCATTCGAAATTTACCATACATCGGTCCAGCTTACAATCAATGCGACCCGCTCCTATATCCCCATTAGTCCATGTAAAGAGGTTACCCTTTCTACTTCAAATCAAACAACCCTGCTGTGGATATATGGTTCTGGACTCTAGTGAGCATGGAGTCAGGGATACTAAGGCCGCCCACTTTTCAAAAGATGTGAAGACTGAGTTAAAGTTGACGAAAACCACCCATGGGCCTTGTTCGGCAACTCATTTGCGCCATATCGTGCCAAAGATCCTCACGACGAATTATATCATTAGAACCATATATAATCGAAACGAGGATGTTGTTGTCCTAATAAGGTGAGGATACCCAACAATGGACAGCCTAATCAGAAATTCTAAACAGGGTGCCGTTAACCTATCTTTATTCCATAGCAACCAGATTCTAAATAGTTATCTATACGGTTCCAGCATTCTCCAAATCGACGAGTATTCCGATCGGCAAGAATTGCCTTGATCTTTGTTTCAACGAGCCCAACTAAGTCCAACTTCATAGTCCTTATGAAGTGCTTTAAATCTTGTTGACGGACCCCACCATTGAGGCCTCTTACATTCCATCATCCAAAAAACATCATAGCAACCAAAAAACAACAAGGAAATGGATCCAACTAGGAACTGGCCTTGGAACCAGTTCCCCCACTCTTTTCCATGCTCCTCTGAACACCAACCCCTTGGGTCTTCTTTTGTAGGGAACCTACAATACGGGATGCAAAGTATTTCCTTGCTCTAGTACCAATAGGGGGCCTCTGCTCACCAATATTACCAATACCATTGCGAAAGGAGAAGCCGATGTCTCCACACCTTAGGGGACCGTGCTAATTTGTTCTGCAGCAGCCGCAATAGGGTCCCCACTCTCATCATCTAACGTTTCCAAAGCTCCAAATCTGTTGGGAAACTTGTATGTAAGTCCGGGCTGCACTGGCTAGGAGAGCTAGCTGTTTGTTTTTCTTGTCTGTTTGATATGGCTACCCCCAATCCATAGCTGGATGTGGAGTGGCCTCATAATTCTTAGCCATAGAAGCTACAGGAGAATCATGATGATGTTTAGCTGGTATCTGATGTATAGGGTCCGGGCAATCGGCCTCCATTTTCTCCATTTCTCTGGGACTATTAACTTGATTCCCATCCTTCTGCTGAGTCACTGGTTTGGTGACCTCCCACCAAGACACAGGGATATGGGTTTGGAGCGGCTTCTATTTGAGTGCCTTTTAGCACTTCGTCCTCTTCGATTGGAGTTTGCTGGAACGTCGACCTTCACTTTCTCTTCGTCGCAACGGTGACCGAATACCTTGCACTTTGGCCATCTAGTAGGGCACCATTCATATTCCACCTTGAGGTTGAATTCCTCATCCTCATTTAGACAGACGGAGATCTCCCTGGGCAGGTCAAGGTCCGCATTCATCTCAACAAATAACTGTGCAAAGCCTAAGCGAGACCGGTTTGTAGTTTGTTTGTCCAAGCATAGAGGGTTACCAAGAGTACTTCTTATGATGCTAAGGTAATGACTATTCCACATAGAGAAGGGGAAGTTATAAACCCTAACCCATAGAGGCATGGTTTTCACTTCAACTTTGTCCAAGATTTGACTGTGGTCCCGTTTGCGAAGAACAAGCATTGAGGACCTAACTTTCCATGGGCTGCCTTCCAACACCTTTTGCTTATCATCGGCACAATTCAATTTGAAAATAAAATAGTTGTTCTCAATGCCAAAGACTTCCATACCTCCTTTTAGGTGCCCATAGGCATTTGACACACCCCTTGACCACATGAAAGGATGGTTTAGGGCCGACAAAAAATCTAACGAGAGTGTTTCCACTCTAGAGTATCTGCCTCTAACTCTGTTGCGGAACAGATGATCATAACACGGCCATTACTATGCAAGGTTTAATGTATTCAAGGACAAAGTCTTTTGAGAAGGATAAAGATCCGGCTAACAAGGATTTCCACGACAAGCCATCAAACGACCCAAGCCCGAGCCAGGGGCCATGACCAGATACAAGAGGATTTCTTCCCTCACAGCCATCGAGACCAGAAGCATGCTCGTCTTGGCCCTCAAGTGCTGACTTCTCCCCATAAGATGATCTACTAGGAAACAAATCTGAGGTACCCAAAAGGGACATGCCACCAACTACAACTTTATTCTGGCCTCCTGCTCCATCCACATTAAGGCATCCACTAGAGTCCAAAATGTTTGTCCCACCAAGAACAGCAACTTTTAGGCTATGAGGACCAAAAGAATTACCACAAGTTGACAACACATCACAAGTACCAGATCTACTTTTCTCTAGTGGAGGCAAAGAATCACCTCAACGCATGCAACTCCACTTGGAGTGTCAAACAAGAAATTAGAACCCATTCCGCTTACAGGGCCTGAGCCAGCACCTACAAGAAAGCTATCACGAGACAGACCCATATCCCTAAGAGCTAAACCATTGCCAAGAGAGTTATGGCCTGCAAAACCACCTTGGGATCCGAGGGAAAGACCACGACCTCTTGAACTCATGACCCCACCGGAGAAGAAGATCGAAGGACAGCCAAAGGAAGAAACAAAACACGGTAGATGTGCCAAAGAAAGACCTGAAAAAAGGTAACCCCGCAGAACCTATACATGAGATACCAGCTGAATATCATGATCCCACCGATTGCCTGGACCCGATACATGAGATACTAGCTGAACATCATCATGATTGTCCTGTAGCTTCTATGGCTAAGAATTATGAGGCCACTCCACATCCAACTATTACCATATCAAACAGATGAGAAAAACAAACGGCTAGCTCTCCTAGCCGGTGTTGCCCGGACTTACAGTCAAGTTTTAGACCCAATAGATTTGGAGCTTTGGAAACGTTAGATGATCAGAGTGGGGACACTATTGCAGTTGCCTCAGAACAAATTAGCATGGTCCCCTCGGGTGCGGAGACATCTAGCTTCTCCTTTCGCGATGGTTTTGGTAATATTGGTGAGTAGAGGCCCCCTACTGGTACTAGAGCAAGGAAATACTCTGCATCCCGTATTGTAGGTTCCCTACAAAAGAAGACCCAAGGGGTTGGTGTTTAGAGGAGCATGGAAAAGAGTGGGGGACCTGGCTCCAAGGCCAGTTCCTAGTTGGATCCGTTCCCTTGTTGTTTTTTGGTTGCTATGATGTTTTTTGGATGATGGAATGTAAGAGGCCTCAATGGTGGGGGTCTGTCAACAAGATTTAAAGCACTTCATAAGGACTATGAAGTTGGACTTAGTTCGGCTCGTTGAAAAAAAGATCAGGGCAATTCATGCCGATCGATTACTCGTCGATTTGGAGAATGCTGGAACCATATAGATAACTATTCTACTTGTGTAAATGGTAGAATCTGGGTGCTATGGAATAAAGATAAGGTTAATGCTGCCCCGATTAGAATTTCTGATTAGGCTATCCATTGTTGGGTATCCTCTCCTTATTGGGACAACAACATCCTCGTTTCGATTGTATGTGGTTCTAATGATATAATTCGTCACGAGGATCTTTGGCGCGATATGGCGCAAATGAGTCGCCTGAACAAAGGCCCATGGGTGGTTTTAGGCGACTTTAACTCAGTCTCGCCATCTTTTGAAAAGCGGGGCAGCCTTAGTATCCCAGACTCCATGCTCATTAGAGTCCAGAACCATATATCCGCAGCAGGGTTGTTTGATTTGAAGTGGAAGGGTAACCTCTTTACATGGACTAATGGGGCTATAGGAGCTGGTCACATTGATTGTAAGCTGGATTGATGTATGGTAAATTTCTATTGGCTCCAAGCTTTTCCCAATGCTGAGGCTCAGGTTGGATCAAGTAGCTCATCCGACCATCACCAGCTAATTGTTAGCTTTAATAGAGCTCCTCGGGGTAGAGCTAAACCAATAAAAATTTTAATTATTGGACAGAAGATGTTGATTTCCAAGTTGTAGTAGCTGAGGCTTTGGCTACTCAGTTTGTCCAAAAATTTAAAGCTACAAAGATCGTGCCAAAGGATTGGAGTAAGAAGTTCGGTAATACCTCTCATCGAGTTGTTGCTGCTCAAGATGAATTAGATCAGGCTTTACACTAGCTGTCCAGGGACCCTCACTGTGTCGGCCTTCAATCCGATGTTCGTGAAAAGAAATAGAAGCTTTGGCATTGTTTAGGCATCGAGGAGGCTGATCTTCGCCAAAGATCCCATATTCAATGGCTCCAGTTGGGAGATAGAAACAATAGGAAAAGAATTGATTCTATTTAGGATTCCACTATAAATACGACTCGTGACCCTGGCCAGATTGCTTCCTTAGCTGTGGATTTCTTCTCTCACCTCCTTAAAGGCGAAGAGTTGGATGACGACCTCTCCCTGTTAAGCCGGACATCAGCATTGGTGAAGAGGATTGTTCTACTTTACAAACTATTTTCTCAGAGAAGGAAATAAAGGAAGTGGTTTTTGAAGTTAATGGAAATAAAGCTCCGGCCAGATGGGTTTATGGCCTCTTTCTTCCAAGCATGTTGGGACACCATTCGTATAGATCTTGTTCAGGCTATTTGTAGCTTCTTCTATTTGGCCAAACTCTTGGGGGAGGTAAATGCTACGACCAACCGATATCTTTTGCTGATTACAGACCTATATCGGTCTGCAATGTTCTATATAGAATTATATCCAAATTGCTAACCAACAGGCTTCAAAAGGTCCTCCAAAAGCTGGTGTGTCTAAATTATTAGCATTTATCAAGGGTAGGTATATTTATGATAGTGTCATCCTTTGTCAAGAGCTGCTCAATGGTTACCATTTGAATAAGGGCCCCTCGAGGGTTGCTATCAAAGTAGACATTAGAAAGGCATATGACTCAGTGGACTGGAAATTCTTGACGATGGTCCTTCATGGGTACGGTTTCCCTTGGAGATTCATAGAATGGATCTAGGCTTGCGTTACAGGGCTTCATTCTTGATTAATATTAATGGGAATAGGGTTGGGTTCTTCCGAAGTGGTCGTGGCCCCCAGCAAGGTGACCCTATGTCCCCCTACCTATTTTTGTTGGTGATGCAATGCCTCTCCTCCGCGCTCGACAGGGAAGCAGCATTAGGTAGGATAAGCCCACACCTTAGATGTTCTAACCCCTTGATCACTTGTTCATGTTTTGCTGATGATCTGTTCATCTTGTCCGTTGGACGTATGAGCTCTATTAAACGCATCTCTAGCCTCCTTGATCAATTCCAGGTCTCCGGGTTAGAAGCCAATCTGGGGAAATCTAGTATTTTCTTTGGAAATGTTCCCGAACCAAAACAAAAGAAAATTGTGGCACTGCTGAGATTTGGCCGGGGGACGTTTCCTATAAAGTACTTGGGAGTCCCTCTGTCTACCACTCGAATTAGGTAGGATAAGCCCACACCATAGATGTTCTAACCCCTTGATCACTTGTTCATGTTTTGCTGATGATCTGTTCATCTTGTCCGTTGGACGTATGAGCTCTATTAAATGCATCTCTAGCCTCCTTGATCAATTCCAGGTCTCCGGGTTAGAAGCCAATCTGGGGAAATCTAGTATTTTTTTTGGAAATGTTCCCAAACACGAAAACAAAAGAAAATTGTGGCACTGCTGAGATTTGGGCGGGGGACGTTTCCTATAAAGTACTTGGGAGTCCCTCTGTCTACCACTCGAATTACTAGTCGGCATTGCCAACCTCTCGTTGAGAAGGTCCTAGCTCGGATGTCTTCATGGAAGAACAATTGGCTATCTTATGCAGGCCGCCTGAAGCTTATCAAATCAGTTCTTAGCACTTTTATGCTATTTTGGAGTGGGGTCTTCCTACTGCCAAAAGCTACTATCGCTGCCATTGAAAAGATAATGGCTCGGTTCTTATGGAGGGGCCCGTACATGAGTTCTGGAGGTCATAAGGTGGCTTGGAACAATGTTTGTAGCCCTAAGGCTGGGGGGGGGGGGGGCGGGGCATTCGATGAGTGACTAAATGGAACCTCTGTGCTCTTTCTCGCCGTATTTGGGAAATTGCTAGTAAGGATGATTCGATCTGGGTCTCGTGGTTCAACCATCATTACCTCCAAAAGGACACCATTTGGAGTATGAGGATCACCTCTTCGATATCATGGAGTGTTAGGAGCTTACTCAAGATCAGACCTCCTATCATAACAGGGATCTTGTACCTGATTGGAAATGGGCAACGTATTAAATTTTGGTTGGACACTTGGCACCCTTGGGGCCTTCTCCTTCCCCATGCTCCCTCGAATTCCATGTTGGAGCCCCTGAAGTTGGCTAGTCTTTCGAGCTCATATCCCTCTGGTTCACTGGTCGGGGTTGGTTTGGTTTAATGATAACGTGCCTAAACATTCTGTGATTGCTTGGCTTGGTTGTAGAAATGCTTTGCTTACCATGGATAAGTTAGTGCGACATGGTATCCTAAGCACTGACTATTGCGTGTTATGTAGAAGATCCCTTGAAGATCGAAGCTACTTGTTTGTGACATGCCCATATACTATTTCTCTTTGGCAAGCCATTTGTCCCAAGTTTTTTTTTGGTCTTCCATTTGTCCCAAGTTGATGCTGCAATTTCAGGTTCATTCGGACTGGAACCACCTTAAATCTTGGATGGGTCAACTATGTAAGATGAAAGACCACGATGCGTCTATACGGAAAATTGCCTTATGTGCGATTATTTATCATATCCGGGCCAAGCGCAATCGAAGGATTTTTCAGACGGAATTCTTGGGCCATGATTTCCTTGATCAGATTGTTATCTCCAATGTTAACCTCAAGCTGAAATCTTTTTTGCATAATTTGGAGGATAACTCCAACAACAGAACGTTAGCTAGCTTATGGAACATTCAGGCTCAATGGTTACATTAAGCAGCCATTATGAGTATGTTGGAAACCTCCAGACATTGGCTGGTTTTGCATTAATACCGATGGTGCTCACAAAGGAACTAGAGGTGGGTATGGTTTTGTCATTCAGGACTACACGAGGACAACTATCTATGCTCTAGCAGATGGTTCTACCAGCCTTTCAGTTATTCAAATGGAGCTTATGGCGATTCAACGGGGCCTTCAAGTGGCAAACCAGCTTGGTTACTCGCGCATACAGTTGGTTTTGGACTCCAAATGGGCTGTGGATGGGCTTGTGCCATGCCCCCCGTGAAGCAAATAGACAAGCAGACTTACTATCCAAAATGTGTGTGAGTGATGGTGAGAGGAATTTTACCCTTTCGCAATTTCCTACTTGTTTTAGGGACCTGGTTCATGATGATGCTAGGGGATGTAGAACTATGAGATTGTAATTCTTTATTGATCATTTATTTTAGCTGGTCGGGGTCCGCCAAACCCCAGCTTTCCTCTGAAAAAAAAAATATAAAAAAAATGTGTCGGAGTGACATATAGGCCCACTTTAACTAAAGGGATTTTTATCCATATAAGCCTCCACTATCTTGGCAGAAAGAGAAACACGCTAGGGTGGGCTCCCCCAAACCCGAAATGTGTCAAACTGGTAAGAGTGGGACATCTACGAACCATTGAGCTTACAAACTGTAAAATCCTCTTAGTTAAAACATATGGGTCGGAGCTGATCATGCCGAAAAAGGAGTCCCAATTGGGATTTTGTCTGCAGTTGTAGGTTACTTTTTTAGTGCTTAAAGTTACACAACTTATGACCATCGTTGCTAAATAGGGCAAACGAGGTCAAAACTGAACGAAACTAATTCAATTAACAAAGTCTGTTACAATTGTTTCAGAGCAGATCATGTCGTAATAGGAGTCCCTGTTGGGATTTTGTGTGCAACTCTAGGTTATATATTTAATAGTTTGAAACTTTGCCAACTTATGAACCTTGTTGGTAAATTCGGGAGAATGATGACTAAACTGAACGAATCCAATTCTGAAAGTTAGGATAGATTGAACTAATGCGTCGAAGAAGACTGTGTCTTCTCTCCTAAATGTTTGTCAAATTGGTAAGAGTGAGACGTCTACGGTCCAATGAGCCTTCAAACTGTAAAATCCTCTTGGTTAAAACATATGGGTCGGAGCAGATCACACTGAAAAAGGAAGTCCCAATTGGGGTTTTATCCGCAGCAGTAGGTTACTTTTCTAGTGCTTTGAAAGTTACACGACTTATGACCCTTGTTGCTAAATCGGGCAAACGAGGTCAAAATTGAACGAAACTATTTTCTTTTTTTTTTGAAAGAGGAAAGAATGGGGTTAAGGCAGACCCTAACCTGCATTACCAAAGAAACTATTACATTCTACTAAACTTACATCCACTAGCATCTTTACTAATGATTAGAGCTAGCGGAGGAGGGTAATTTAAGCGAGCCAAGGTCAAGCTCACCTGGGGCAGAACAATGCTTGTCTAGAAAATCAGCTGCTTGGTTAGGTTCTCTATGAGTGAAACATATATGAAACCTATCAAGCCTAGCTAGTTCATGATACGAAACAACATAAATCTATGCTTCTAAGGTCAATCACAAGTGTTTGAAATACAAGACACAACCCATTTAGAGTCAGAGGAGACTTGAAGCCTATGGAACCGCATACTCAGAGCCACCTCCAGCCCATGAAGGACGGCTATGAGCTCCATCTAAAGCATTGAATCACCCCTGGAACAACCTACCATGGCACCCAATGGATAGCCACCCACATCTCTTAAAATAAGGCCATAGCCACCTCTACTTTAGCTGAATGAACCGTCCGTGTTCAGCCTTACAAACCCGACATCAGGCGGAATCCAAGAAACCCACCGAATAGCTCTGCTACCCCAGCTCACATTCAAGCTCCAACCATCCACGATTTCACAATTAGGCACATTATCTGGAATGCACAATTGGAGAGCATTAGCTTTGATATGGACATCCTCAGCAATCTTCTAAACTATACATTGATAGGGGAGGAATTCGTTGCGAAATACCCTTTGATTCCTTTCAGCCCAAATGTGATAAATAAGGGCATTGAAAGCCAGCCTTCTTATAGTTCCTTGAACCCCACGATCCTTGGCTTTACGAGAGAACCACCTGACCATCTGATTCCAAGCCCCGAATTGACAATTCACTAACCGAAGTTTCGACAAGATACTATCCCAAACACTGGTTGTGTAAGTGCACAAAAGGAAGAGATGGTCATGATCCTCTTGGGTGTTTCTATAGCAAATACATTGAACCTGAGCAACCAGACCCCAACGCACCAACTTATCTTTAGTCATCAGGGCATGCTTCACAGCCATCCAAGAGATCAATGAGTGTTTCTGAATTGCTTGAGGGAACCAGACTATATCAATCCAGCTAGGTTTAGTCCTCCTCGGTCTAATCGCATCCCAAGATGATTTCACCGAGAAGGAACCATTCGACGAGAATGTCCATACTATAGTATCATATTGGTTAATGAGAATCTCAACTGAACTAATCTCTTCCCAGGCTTCATAGGAACTGGGGGCAAAGTAGTGTCACCCAGCACCTTGCCGAATGGATTCCATAAGCGCTTCACGGTTCAACCCCACCACATAGTTTCCATCCACGGATATATGGTTCCATAATAATCCCTGGGGCTGCCAAGGTTCTGCCCAAAGCTTAGTTCCTCTACCTTCGCCAATGAGGTGTCTTACCCCTCTCGCCGTAAGCCCTCTAGTTTTTAGAATACTACGGATGCCCCAACACGGAGAGCTAGGCATCTTTATGGTCCAAATAGAGCTTGTTTTGAGGTATCTTTTATAGAACCAGGTTACCCAGAGCGAGTTATCTTTCGAGGCAATTTCCCAAACTCTCTTCATGAGAATACAGTCTTTCCAGTCAGCAATGCGACAAAGACCCAACCCCCCTTCATTCATGGGGCCACAAACTATATAGCCCAAGGCACCTTGTGAGAAGTCCTTTTAAATTTGGGGCCAGTCCAAAGAAACGCACCAGAATTTGCTCAATAGCAAGAACAATAGACCGAGGTAGCAGAAAAACACTACACCAATAAAGGGGGAAAGAACAGAGCACACTTTTGATAAGAGCAACTCGACTCCCATATGAGAGCCACTTGTTTTTCCAAGACAAAATACGATGAAGCATAGCTCAATGAGGGGTTGGCCCTTAGTCTTAGAGAGACGAGTCGTTGAGAGCGGCAAACCTAGATATTTAAACGGAAACAAGCCCTGCTTCAAACCCAATAGATTGAGAATTGCTCGCCTTCTAGATGCTGGAATGTTGCCGAAGAAGATCAAGGATTCGTCGAGGTTAATGTGCAGACCTGATTTCTTGAATCTGTCTAAATTGTGAGCAATAGAAGAGATGGATCTAGTTGTGCTTGAGGATAATATGAGAAGGTCAACCAACGGGGGTTGGGGCTGATGGCCAGGACCACGCCTCACAAAGCGGAGGTCCTGAGTTCGATTCCCTGCTCTCGTTGGCCACCCTCCGGATTTATCCCGACTTTCCTGGTGCGTGTGGAGAGAGGGCTCTGCACGTGCCCGGGGGAACTAGTCGGGTGCTCTAAGAGGCCCGGATACCCTCGTCACCAAAAAAAAATTAAAAAAAAATAAATAAATAAATAATATGAGAAGGTCATCGGCGAAGCACAAGTGAGTGATAATTGGACACAATTTGGAAACATGTCCTCAATCTCTGTCGCTACTCAAACAGACAAATTCTTCCTTGGGACAGTGAACTTGAATGGGCTGCTAAAGAATTTTCGGGTAAGACTTTAATTCAAAACATCAAGCGCCTTGCTTTCTGAGCTTCGATCTATCACATTCGACGTGAGCGGAACAGCCGTATTTTCTCAAACGGTTCCAAGCCTTTGGATTCTCTTATCCTTCTTATAGTTTCGGATACTAGGCACAAGATCGAGAGCCTAAATGCTGAGGTGGAAGATTCGGCCTCCAATAGAGAATTCCTTTGTAGGTGGCATATTAATGTGAGATACTTTATTACTCCTCCAAGATGGTGCTCATGGTCCTCGCCTCCTCCACATCATTGGGTTTTAAATAGTGATGGATCAGTTTGCCCTAGAGTTGCGGGACTGGGGGGTATTCTAAGAGATTGCAATGGCAATCCTTTAATAGCATATGCGGCAGGTGTTGATGAAACCGATATTTTGAAACTTGAAATCATGGCTATAGATAGAGGTATTGACAAAGCCATCGAGCATGGCATTCAACATATTTCAATCGACACTGATTCTTTGCATGCTTCTTGAACTTTAAAGGCCACAAGTGATCCCCCATGGTACCTCACGAGACTGGCTGTTACTTGTAAGCAAAAATTGTCCAGCTTCTCATCTCACTCTATCCATCATATATGGTGGGAAAGTAACTCTGGAGCAGATTTTTTAGCTAAATATTGTAACCTTAATTGTTCCATCATTTTGTTGCCAAGGGACTATCCCCCTGATCTCTCTTCCATAATTGAAAGGGACAGATCTGGTTGTAATTACCTTAGATTGTAATCCTTTTTTTTATTATATTTATTTGGTCGGGGTCTGCCTAACCCCAGATTACCCTCCAAAAAAAACGTAGGCAACTTAATCTCATTGCCAAATTGGGCAGACGAGGTCTAAACTGAAAAAAAAAACCAATTCTAGTTGGTAGGATACGTTGAAACAAATGCGTCATAGTAGACCGCGTTGAAAAAGGAGTCTCAGTTGCAATTCATAGAGTCTGAAACTTAGGTAACTTATGAACATTATTGCCCAAATCAGGTAAACGATGTCTAAGCTGAACGAAACCAATTCTATAAGTTATGATAAATTGAAACAAATGCGTTGGAACACACGTCTTCCAAAAGGAGTACTGTTGGGATTCTGTGCGTAGTTCTAAGTGACTTTTCTTAATAGTTTTAAACAGACAACTTATTAACCTTGTTGCCCAAACTGGACAAACAACAAATTGGGTCTAAACTGAATGAAACTAATTGTAAAAGTTTTGATAGATTGAAACTGAGTCAGAGCAGACCGCGTTGAATAAGGAGTCACAGTTGGGATTCTGTCTGCTGCTCTAGTTACTTCTTTTAATAGTTTGAAACTTAGGCAACTTATGAACCTTGTTGCCTAAATCGGACAAACGAGGTGTAAACTAAATGAAACCACTTCAAAAATTAAGATAGATTGAAACAAATGTGTCGGAGTAAACCATGTTGCAAAAAAGAAATTTCTATTGGCCGAAAGAGAAGCACTTTGGGGTCTACTCCACAATACCCAAAATGTTTGGATACATTGATCTAATGCGTCGTAGTCGACCTTGTCCAAAAAGTAGTCCCGGTTAGGATTATTTTTTTTGGAGGGTAAGCTGGGGTTAGGCGGACCCCGACCATATAAATTAAAAAGAGGAAAAATTACAATCTAAGGTATTTGCAACCAGATCTGTCCTTCAAAATGGAGGAGAGATCGGGGAGAAAATCCCTTGGTAAGAGAATAGAGGAACAATTAAGATTACAAAATTTAGCTAAAAAATCTGCTCCTGAGTTACTTTCCCTCTAGATGTGATGTATGGAGTGAGAAGAGAATCTAGACAACTTTTGAGAGCATTTGGTAACTAAATTCACAAGATACCAAGGTGGATCGCTTGTAGTCTTCAAAAAACGAGTATCTTGCAGTGAGTTTGAGTCAATGGAAATATGCTGGATGCCATGAGCAATTGCTAGATCAATACCTCTTTCTATTGCCATAATTTCCAACTGTAAAATGTCTGTTTCTGCCACGCCTTCCGCGTAGGCTAATAACGGATGTCCATTAAAATCTCTAAGAAGACCCCCCAAAACCCAGTGCACCATTTCGAACCGAACCATCACTGTTTAAAACCCAGTGATCCGGAGGGGGCGGAGACCAAGAGCACCAGATTTCAGGTTTCATGAAGAACTTCCAGTTGATCTGCGAAGATAATGGAATTCTCTGTTGAAGGCTGTGCCATCCACTAGAGCATTTAGGGCCTCAATCTTAAGCCTGGTATCAGCAATGATGAAGCTTATAAGAGAACCCACAGGCTTGAAGGAGTTGGAAAACATGTGGTTATTTCTTTAACTCCAAATGTGATATATTGTAGCGCTGAAAGTAATTCTATTGATGTTTTGAATTAGTTGCATACCATGAAATTCTTTGGCAGCCCATTCAACCTCACGATTCCAAGGAAGGATTTGTTTGGATGAATATCGGCATAGGCTAAGAATTGATCTCCATATTTGATTTGTGAAGTGACATTCAAAAAACATATGTTGGAGGTTTTCTGAAGAAGCCCAACAGAAGATATAGTGGGAGTGAGAGATGATGTTTAGGGAGAGAAGGCAATTCTGAGTTTGTAGTTTGTTTGAAAGGGCTAACCAGGAGATAAAGGATTGTCTTGAGATGTGATGACCCGACCATGCAAGGCTCCACCAAGACGCAAGAGGATTGCACAATCTGATGCTATCCCAGGCTGATTTGAGAGAGTAGGATCCTTTACTGGTGGGCTTCCAAATTACTCGATCAAAATACATTAATATCCACTAACTAAAGTTCATTCCACACTATTAGCAGATCTACGGAAATTGCTGGAGGAGGAGTCTAGGTGAAATCCAATATAATAGAGGCCACTAGGATTCTCTGCATAGCGCTAGGTTACTTTTTTAGTAGTTTGAAACTTAAGCAACTTATGAACCTCGTTGTCCAAATCTGGATACATGGACTGAATTGAGGGAAACTAATTCTTAAAGTTGGAGGTCCCCATGGGGTGGGCCTTAGGAAAGGAATCAAGAGGGTAGCTTCATCCTTAGAGCCAGTCACTAGGTTTAAGTTGGGAAATGGGGTTGACATCTAGTTTTGGAATGATGTCTAGTGTGGTCTATCAGAACTTAGAGATGACTTCAGTTCCATCTTTCTTCTGGCCACCAATAGATGGGCCTCCAAAGCTAAGAGTGTTGAGAGGTTGGGAAACGATTCAATATGGTGTCCTAGACTTAGGAGGGATTTAACTGATTGGGGAATTGAGGAGATGGAAAGGCTTCTAGCTAGGTTATGTTCCTTCTGTCGAAGATCTCAGCTTAGAGATGGTTGGGTTTGGTCCTGACGCCTCAGCGGTCGATTTTCAATGAGATCACTCTTACAGTCCTTTAACACTTACCTTTACACTCATTTCCTCAAATGTTGTCTCTACTAATCATGTTCCCTCTAAGGTATCTTTCTTCTTTTGGTTCGCTGCATTAGATAAATTTTTTTTGGAAGGTAAGCTGGGGTTAGGTAGACCCCTACCAGAGACATAAACACAAAAACCAAATTACATGCAGAGATATTTGTGTCACGATTTGTCTTTATCCACAAGGGAGAGAAGAGCCAAAGGGAAATCTTGAGGAGATAGAACAGAAGAGGATATAGATAAAATTCTTACTTTGGATCATTGGAAGAGGCGAGGACGGAATTTAGCTAATTGCTGCTATTTGTGCCTGAATGCAGAAGAGTCAGTGAATCATCTACTCCTACATTGTCTGGTTGTTTGTCGGTTCTGGGCTTTTTCTTAGTTTTTTTTTTTTTTGGAGGGTAAGCTGGGGTTAGGCGGACCCCGACCAGATATATAAAAATAAAGGAGATTACATTCTATGGTAGTTACAACCAGATCTGTCCTCTTCTAAGATAAAGGAAAGAGCCAAAGGAAACTCCCTAGGATGAAAAATAATAGAAGAGTTTGGGACACAGAACTTTGCTAAGAAATCAGCACCTCTGTTGCTTTCTCGCCAAATGTGGTTGATGGCATGCGAACGGAAACCATTGAGTAAATGCTTATAGTGCGAGATAAGGTTACAAAGGAGCCAAGGAGGTTCGCTCAAGGAGTTCAGATATCACGTGGCTAGAAGGGAATCTGAATCAATGATAATGTCTTGGATGTTGTGCTGAAGAGCAATTTCGATCCCTCTAACAATGGCCAGAATTTCCATTTTGAGAATGTCAGTGTCTATAATCCCTTCGGCATAAGCAAAAAGGGGAGTCCCATGGCTATCCCTCAAAATACCGCCTAGGCCTGCCGCCCCGTTCCTTATAGAACCATCAGTATTGAGCACCCAGTGATTTTGTGGCGGAGGTGTCCACGAGCACCATTGATCAGGCTTAGAGAAATAGTTGCATTTGATTTGCCATCGGGCCATAAAAATACGGTTTCAAACAGAATCAGGAACAAGGAAATTTCCTGATTCAAACCTGAGTCGGGTGTCCGAAATAATGCTGTTGATAAGGGCATCAGTTGGACGGGAGATATTGGAGAATATGCGGTTGTTCCTTTCACACCATATGTGATAGATGGTTCCGCAAAATGCCGTTCTTTTAATGCTTTGAGGAAGAGAATTACCATGGAATTCCTTAGCCGCCCATTCAGCTTCACGGTGCCAAGGAAGGATCAGCCTTCCTGAGTGACCACAAAGAGCAAGGATGTGAGTCCATATCTACCAAGGGACGGGACAGTCGAAGAAAAGGTGGCTTGTGCTCTCATCATTTGCCCAGCAGAATAAACAACGGTAGTGAGGGATGATGTTGAGACGAAGCAGGCGAGCCTGGGTAAGCAAGCTGTTGGATATAGCAAGCCAGACAATGAACGAGTGCCTCGGGATGTTGTAGAAGACCAAACCAGATTCCACCACGTCACAGGGGAAGATCGAGCGCGGATGTTGTCCCAAGCTGATTTAAGCGAGTAATTACCGCTGCTGTTGGGAGTCCAGATTACACGATCTGATGGAAGAGAGGAGTTAATTTTTATGAAGGGAAGTTCACCCCAAACCGTCATCAAATCAGCAGAGAGAGCTGGAGGAGGATCCCAAGTAGCACTGGACAAAATTTCAACAACTTTCGCCTCACGGGACAGCCCTGAGTCATATTGTAAATGGTCACCATAGATTTCAGATAGAATGCCGCGGGGATGCCACAGGTCATGCCATAGGGCCGTGGATGGTCCATTTGCAATGGAGTAGGTGATATAGTCTTTGGCGAGATCTCGAACTTGAAGAATCTTCCTCCAAACCCAGGAGCAGTCAGAAGGTATTTTAAGGGTCCAGAAGTGCTTCTTGCGGATTAGGTACTGGTAACACCATTTAACCCACAAGCTATCAGTATGGGTAACAATAGACCAGAGTTGGCGAATGATTCCAGTTTTGTTCCAGTCAGAGAGCTTCCTAATACCCAAACCACCTTCATCTTTTGGTCGGCAGATAGAAGACCATGCTAATGGGTGCATTTTTCTCAGCAAATCGGGCCCTGACCATAGAAATTTACAGCTGATCTGTTCAATCTTTTTGGTGATGGACTTAGGTAGAATAAGGAGCTTGGTCCAAAAGATGTGGAGACTGTTCAGGACAGATTTGATGAGCTCAACACGCCCAGCATATGAGAGGAATCTACCTTTCCAACTTTGCACTTTGGACGTGAGCCTATCAATCAGAGGTTGGCATGCTGACGCTTAGAGTCGCCCTGAGATGAGGGGAAGCCCCAAGTATTTAACAGGTAGACTTCCAATACGAAAGTGCAGGATGCGCTTGAAAGTCGATTGAGTGCTTGAGGCGGTTCCAGCAAAGAACATCTGGCTCTTAAGAGGATTTGGGTCAAGGCCTGAGATAGATGAGAAGTGTGACAGCACCTTGTGGAGTTCATGAGCTGAGGATGGAGCTGCTTTTAGGAAAACAAAAAGATCATCAACAAAACTAATATGAGAAATCAAAGGATTTCTGCACCTGGGATGAGGAGATAAGAGGCCTGTGCGCATAGCTTGGTTGAGCAGAGCTGAAAACCCTTCCATGGCAATGACAAATAAATAAGGAGATAGTGGATCTCCTTTTCGAAGACCACGAGAGCTTTTAAAGTAACCATGAGGGGCACCATTTATCACCACCGAGAACCTAGGGGTTGTAAAACAAGGAATCAACCAGCGGATAAAAGTGGACGGAAGCCCCATGAGATTTAGCAAGCTAATAAGGTAGTCCCATCGAACTGTGCCAAAGGCCTTTCGGAGATCAATCTTGATCGCACATCTCGGAGGCCCCGTGTCGCAGTGATAATTTCGAACCAACTCATGAGTAAGGAGAACACTGTCAGAAATATTTCGCCCCTTGATGAATGCTGATTGGTTTTCACTGATAATGGAAGGGATCACAGCCTTTAGCCGATGCGCTAAGATCTTGGAAATGCACTTATAAACTGTATTGCAAAGAGAGATGGGCCGGTAATTCGAGAAGGCATTACGGCGTGGCACCTTGGGGATTAGAGTAATCAGCATTGAATTTATCTCAGTCAATAGTTTCGAGGAGTGGAAAAAATTCTGGACAACATGCACTATATCATGTTCAATTATATCCCAAGAGATTTTGAAAAAATGAGCAGTGTAGCCATCTGGGCCTGGGAATTTGTCATCATTGCTATCAAAGAATGCCCACTTGATTTCCGAAGGAGTGATGGGAGCGACGAGCAAATGGAAATCTTGAGGATCCATAGTGCGAAGACTTGGAAAGCCAAAGAGATCGAGGTCATCATCAGTCTGAGGTTTGGTCAGCAGATGTTCAAAGAAGTGGAGACCAACATCCTTAATCTCATTTTCCTGAGTCAGAGTTGCCCCATCAACCAGAATTTCAGAAATCCTGTTGAAACCACGTCTAGAGGAAAGACTACTGTGAAAAAATTTTGTATTGTTGTCACCCAAGGAGAGCCAGAGAAGTCTGGATTTTTTTCTTAGAGTAGCTTCTTCTGCTCTGGCCAGGGTGTTATACTCTCGAGAGTATCTTTTTTCAGCGGCAATGAGATCTTCATTTGAAGGGTTTTGGTGTAGATTCGATTGAGCCATGTCAAGGTCGTGTTTTGCTTGAGGAACTCTGAGGGAGATGTTGCTAAACTTGAGCTTACTCCAACTTCAAAGCCGGGGATTTGAGAGCTTTTAGTTTTTGCACAACCTTGAACATCGGGTTACCATCAACTCTAGTTCTCCAGACTTCCTCGACCAGAGGCAAAAACTCGGGGTCTTGGGTCCAGAAGTTGAAAAACTTGAAGGGCGCCTTCCCTCTGGGGGGCGGGGGGTGGATGGTAACTAGCATAGGGGAATGATCAGAGACACCAGGGGGAAGAAAATTCGCTTCTGAAGCTAGAAATTTAGTGCACCATTCTATGTTGCAAAGGACTCGGCCAAGTTTGCATTGGATGCGACGACTGCCAATACATGATGAATTGCTCCAGGTGCAGTACAACCCTTTACTTTTGATATCAAACATTCCAAGATGCTGAAGACAATCATTGAAAGACCTGGAGTTACGAGGTTGGTAAGGGGCTCCACCAATCTTTTCTTCTTGAAATCTAACAATATTGAAGTCACCAAGGATCATCCAAGGAGAGGGTGCTAGCAATGAGTGAGAGATCTCTCCAGAGATTGTTTCGGTCGGAATCCCTATTTGAAGCATAAATGAAAGTGACCAGAAATTCAGAGGCTGTGTGCTGGGCACAAAAACATGGTAGTGAATATATTGATCAGACACACTAAGGACCTGCATTTGAAGAACTGAGGGATCCCATATCACCCATATTCTCCCCAGAGGGGAATGATCATAGTTTGCAGCGATACACCAGCCTCTCGCAACCTTAGTGAGAGTTTTTGAGCAATTGATCTTTCGGACCCGCGATTCCAGAATAGCCATCAGTGAGAGTCGGTGCAGAGCAATAAGTTTTCTGATCTCAGCTTGCTTCAAAGGATCATTTAAACCACGAATGTTCCAGGCTGCGAACTTATTCATCAGAACGAGACAAATTAAGAGTAGTTGACCCCCCCAGGGGGGCTATTGTGCAAAGATCGGTTTGTACTGAGTGAGATGATAAGGCCAAGCTGAGGCATAGGATCAGGAACCAAGATAGTACAGTCATTGCTAGGCCGAGGCTTCAATTTATGCGACCTTGAAGAAGGAGGTTGGCTTAAACTGGAAATATCATCTTCACCCAGAGTATTCAAAGCATCAAAGCGGTTGGGGCTGGAAACACTACAGTCATGACTCAGATTCATTTGATTTGGACCTAGGTAGGCATTTGGGTCAAGGTCCTTGGATGGTGAAAAACGAGGCTTGTTGGGAGTTGAGGAGAGAAGAGCATGTTGTTCAAAGTCAGAGCCAGTATTTTCTTGAAGCTCCCAGTCAATAAGCGGGTTTTTACTGATTGCTTCATCACGATCTTTGTAAGAGGCAAACCGTCGAACAGGGGATGGGCGATAAGAGGTGAAGCCAACTTCAAAAGAAATGTCATCCTCATCCTCCACATCCAGAGTTACAACATCACCCTTTGAGGCAGATATGAGATCATCAAGTCCTTCACCATCATTCCCATCGATAGCTTCGTCCTCCCCATCTGAATTTACAATTGAAGAAGAGGGCTCACTCATGAGAGAGCGACATCGAGGCTGCTGAACGATCCCATCGGAGGGGGGGGTTCAATATTCACATTTGAAGCAGCTGGGAAATCATCGCTCTTATTTTTGGGGACCAAGATTTGCTTCGTAGTACAATTCGTTTCAATGTGGCCAAAGGTCGAGCACCTGGCGCATCAAAGAGGTTTCCAATCATATTGCACTCGTTGATTAAACTTGGATCCATCAGGATTCTGGACTACGATAGAGTCAGGAAGCTCAGCAGAAGATTAGACCACAACACAGATTCGAGCATAAGAGAGACGCTCCATGTCCGCGGTAACTTTATCGGTGAAAAGAGGGTTCCCGATGGCACTGGCCAGACAACTAAGCATACGGTGGCCCCAAAGGTGAAGTTGAAGGCCGGGGAGCTTTATCTAGAGGGGAATCGAAGAGATCAGGGGTTTCTCCAGCTTGAGACGGGGGGTCCAGGGCCTGAGGATTAGGGGCTTTTGGTTAAAGAACCAACGCCCAGCTTCAAGGATTCGGAGTTTATCTTCGTCGCAGCTGAAATCAAAGATGAAGATTCCATTGTCCAGAGAAGAGACTATGAGATTTCCTTTTGGAGCCCAAGCTTTGAGAACAAAGTTCTTTAAGCTCTGAAAATAGGGCTTTGGACTGAGAACAAACCCCACCAGCACGCCAGACCAGCGCGAAATGTCTTCCTCAGTTTCGAAAGGACACTGCACGACTTTCACTCCATTTTCCGAAGTAGGGCAGATATAATCAAGAGAAAGGCCATTAGATTTTGCTCGGTTAGAGGCGAACAGAGCAGACCAAGGGCGAACAGGTGGGACATCAACTCGAGCAGCATCAACGCCTGGGGCCCCTGCCGGCTGGCCGGCAGTGGCAGCCATGGATGGATTGAGAATCAGACCAGACCTAGACCTTCAAATCAAGGAAGGCAAGTTAGACTTCTTTCTTAGTTATTTTGGGTGTTGAGTGGGTCTTTCCCTTTTCCTTTTTGAGCTTCTTTTCTAGATGGCGTTTGGTGGCTCTGCTTCTCCTCCAGCAGAGGCCCCCTCTTCGCTTGCTAGAGGATCTACCACCCCTGCGCATTCTTGGTCCGCTCTGTTTGCTTCGAATAGAGTTAATAGCCAATGGCTTAACCCTAGAGTTCATTAGTCCCCGATTTGTTAAAGGAAAGAAGCTTGTTTTATGCCCTACCTCTGATACAGTTGTAGACGCTAAGCGCTGGTTGGATTTGTCCTTGGCCCTAAGCCCTATTTTCAGTGTCTCAAAAATTTTGTGCCGAAAACTTGGGCGCCAAAAGGTCATCTGACTATTTCATCTTTGGATAACAACATCTTCATCTTTGATTTCAGCTGCGAAGAAGATAAGCTGCGTATCTTAAAGGCTGACCCTTGGTTCTTCAATCAAAAGCTGCTGATCCTACAACCTTGGTCTCCCCTTCTTAAGCTAGAGAAACCCCTTGTCTCTTCAATCCCCCTATGGATCAAGCTTCCTGGGCTTCAGCTCCATCTTTGGGGCCAGCGCATGATAAAGTGACAACAGACAGGGGTAGGCTTTCTTATGCGAGGATTTGCGGGGAGGTCTCTGCTCATGAGGATCTTCCAGATTCTGTTGCCATTCAAAGGCCTGATGGCTCCATCTTTTAGCAAAAAGTCCAATACAATTGGAAACCTCTTCGGTGCGCCAGATGCTCGTCCTTTGGACACACAGAGTCCAATTGGGATACGGAACAGATTTTGGTGCCAAAAGATAAGTCTTACTCCTGTAAAAATTGATCCTTCCCTTTTTGTTGAGGAGGACTGTGAACATACCTGAACTCGTTCTGTGATGAGTGATCCATCTTCAGGTAGCGATGAGGTTGTGGATGATGTCTCTGTTGGTGAGGATGCTTTCGATGCTGTGTCTAAGGGACAGAAAGATGATGGTGGGGCCTCTTGTGGCCATGTGGAGGAAGATGACTACATTGATGATAGTTTGGGAGCTCCTGGGCATTTTGCTTCTTATCGCCCATCACCTGTTCGACTGTTTGCTTCTATCAATGCGAGGAATGAGGCTATTGAACGTAACCCCCCTAATTGAGTGGGAGCTTCAGCACCCTTCTGGTCCAGATGATGATTTATCTTGTGTGCAAGCCACCAGCCTTGATAAGCTTCGATTCCTTCAATATCCAAATACTGTGTCCGGAAAGACTTCTTATCTAGGTTCCAAGCTTGCCGCTCCAAACCCTGTTGGCCAGTTCTCGAGCCCAAATCATTTTGATGCATTAAGTAACATCTCCAAAGATCTCAACGCTAGCCACACCAGTGATCACTTTTTAGCACACACGGATTGCATGCTACCTATGGGTCCATCTCAGATGCAGCATGCTATTTCAGCAGATGATCCAACTCATCAAACTCGTGCGGTGATGACTAGCCCAAATGGGGAATCCACCTCCCATTAGCTCAAGTCATACTGATGAATAAGATTACTGCCTGGAACATCCGCGGCCTCCATGATCCGCTCAAGCAAGCGGAGATCCGTAAAATTATTGTTGCTCAACGTCTTTCTATGAAAGCCGTTCTCGAAACTTGTGTTCGGAAAGTAAATTCTCTGAATATTATCAAAAAAATAGCCAGAGATTGGAGCTATGCTGATAATTATGAACACTCTATGCTTGGCCAAATTTGGGTTCTCTGGAATCCTACTGTTTGTCACGCTCAGATCCTCAAAACCTCTTATCAACTCATACATTGTAGATTGACCAACATCGCATCAACTTCATAATTTCTTGTCACCTTTGTCTATGCCTCCAATAATGCTGCAGATCGTCTCTCTCTTTGGCAAGAGTTGATATCCATCGCCAGCCCTGTTCAACCTTGGACAATGCTTGGGGACTTTAATGTGGTCCGCTTTCAAAATGAAAAAATTGGTGGCGCCCCTTACCAAGCCCGCAACTCTCGGCCTTTTAATATTTGTCTTCAATAGATTGGCATGTTAGACATTAAAAGCAAAGGTCTCTTCTGCACATGGATCAACTCGTCCTCCTCTGGCAGCCGCCACATCCAATGCAAACTTGACAGTGTCCTCATCATTATTCATTGGTGTACCAACTTCATTGCTTCTGAAGCAGAATTCCTCTCGCCTGGTGTATCTGATCACGCTCCAATGGTTGTGCTTTTGTCACCTCCCTCACCTAATAGAAGGAAGCCTTTCAAGTTCTATAATTTCTGGTGTGACCATGCTGACTTCAAGACTATTGTCTCGGATTCTTGGCAGACACAGGTGCACGGCAACCCAATGTTCCAGCTAGTTCAAAAACTCAAAGCTCTCAAAACCAAACTCCATGCTTGGAGTAAAGAAAACTTCAGCAATAATAATAACCGAGTCACTTCGGCCAAACAAAGCTCTTGATGTAGCTCAATCTCAACTCAGTCTTAGCCCTCTTGATGAAGCCCTCATTGCCAAAGAGAAACGCCTCCTTCATGATTATGATTGTTTAGCTCGAGCGGAAGAGGCCTCTATTCGTCAAAAATCCAGACTGTCATGGCTCTCTTTGGGTGACAGCAACACCAAGTTTTTCTATAGCAGCCTCTCTTCCAGGCGTGGATTCAATCGAATCTCTTCTATCCAAGTTGATGATGCCATGCTCCATACAAATGAAGACATCAGTGCTGCAGGAGTCAGGTATTTTGAACACCTAAAAACTCGGCTTCTCGATGACCTTGAGCTGGATTATGATGCTTTTCCCAGGCTACGCACTATAGATCCCCTGGATATTCCTACGCTCATCAATCCTATTACTCCGAATGAAATAAAATGGGCTTTTTTTTTACTGTCACGATGATAAAGCCCCGGACCCAGATGGCTTTTCTGCTTGCTTTTTCTCAAGGTTTCCTAGAACATCATACACGCTGATGTGATCATGGCAGTGCAAAACTTCTTCAGATCATCCAACATGCTGTTCGAGATGAATTCCACTCTGATTTCTCTGATCCCAAATGTGGCTAGGCCTAACTCATTCTCGGACTATTGGCCCATATCTCTTTGCAACATCGTATATAAATGCATCTCAAAAATTCTTGCTCGCAAAATGAAGCATGTTCTTCCATCCATTATTAGTGACAACCAATCAGCCTTCATATAAGGCTGCAACATCTCTGATAGTGTCCTTCTCACTCATGAGCTTGTAAGAAACTATCATCGTGATAAAGGGACCCCGTGAAGCGCTATTATGATTGATCTCAAGAAGCCTTTTGACATGGTCCGATGGGATTATTTAATCACCATGCTGTAGATGGTGGGGTTTCCCTCAACCTTTATCCACTAACTTGTTCCTTGCTTCACATCCCCTACCTTTTCAGTGATTATAAATGGTTCGCCGCAAGGGTATTTCAGAAGCTCTAGAGGGTTTCGGCAGGGAGACCCTCTCTCCCCTTTTATGTTTGTTATTGCCATGGAAGGATTCTCTAGCCTTTTAAACCAAGTGATGTGCTCTTGCCTCATTAAACCTCTTCCTCGGTGTGCCAATCCATACATATCACATTTAAGTTTTGCTGACGATCTATTTGTCTTTCTTAAAGTAGATTCAGTCTCGGCTTCGGAGCTTGGCTGTAGAGCCCCGGACCTTTTCACATTTAATGCATGACACTTTCATAGCCATTTTGCATTTAAAGTAGTACAATTAATAAATAAGGAAGAAATTGGAAATTTCGAAACGTTAGAAATGTTCCTTTCGAAGTACGAACCCAACGCAAGTTGAATCGTCAAAATCTGACGAGCGGGTCAAAAGATATGGCCAAAACAGTCTGGACCTACAGGCAACCGATCGCTTGGTCCATAGAGCGATCGATCGGTCCAAAACCGATCGATCGGTAGCTATCGACTGGTCAAGATTTTTGTATGGGGAAATTTTCCAAAGAGTTGATTTTTGGTCGAGAGCTCGATCAACACACCGATCGCTCGGTAGGCAACCGATCGATCGGTCATAAACACCGATCGCTCGGTTCTCGCATTTTACAGAATTTTCACTAAGGGCATTTTCGACATTCGGGTGTTATACCCTTTCTTATATAAGATCGCCCGAGCCTTTAGGGTCATTCTCAACACTTAGAAGATTTGGGGGATTAGAAGAGAGGAGAAAGGGTTTCCTAAGCTAGGGTTTTGCTTTTAGAGAAGAATCAAAGGGGTTTTGAGACCCTAGATCACTTCAAGTCCGGCTTTTCTCCAAGATCACGGCTCAAGCACCCGTGGAGAACGTTCCCCAAGCTAGGGCAGCACCTCACGGTCGTTTTTGGAAAGGGTTTCTTCCTCATTTCTTCAAGGTCGGTACTTCTTGCTACCCTCCTAGTTATAGTTCATTCTTTTCCTTTATTTCTCATTGTTTTCTTTCATTTACACATGTGCTATGAGATGGATGGGTGTGAATGGTGAATGGAGACGGAATTGGCGATTGGATGCCAGGTGAAATGATGTGATGAATGAAATGGGGAGGGCATTGTATCCATAATGAACAAACACGTATGATGTGAGCATAACCCACCTAGAAAAACATGTTGTAGGGTTAATAAATAATGAATGCACCATGTTTGATGAAATGCCAAGGTGAATGAAATGAATAATAAATTAAGAAATTGCATGTTTAAGGTTTATGGAAATTGCTAGGGTCATGATAGTGTGATTGTTCGCTTTCCCTAAATGATATGAATACTAAATTGCTCAAATCATTGATGTTATGTGTTATGAATTACTCAAATGCCATATTTAATTCCAAATGCAAGTATGCACACGACCTCATAAGCACGCATACATGACATGATTTACTAAGGTTTTCAAGAATGAGATTTAGAGGTGGGGCATATCCTACGATATGTTTTACCTCGCTTTTGGCAAGGACAAGACAATCATGCATTTTCATAAGAAGGGTCTCCCTTCCCTCGCAAGTGCATACATATCATAAGAAGGGTCTCCCTTCCCTCACAAGTGCATCTCACAAGGACATCTCACAAGTGAATCTCACAAGTGGAAGGACAAGCATGAGCATTCTAGGAAGAAGGGTCTCCCTTCCCTCACAAGTAGATTACTTTTCAGAACAAACAAGCATGATACACGCATGAAGCAAGCATGATACACGCATGACGCGGTAGACAAGGTTTCAAGCATAAAAAGGGTAATTTCAGTCAAGTCAAGTGCATAAGATTTCAAGGGTTTTACCGGCTTTTATGAATGCAATATGATGAACTATATTGCTTTACCTTATTGTCATGATATGAATCATTCCTGCTTTATATGCGTGAATTGTTTCCTGCTTTATGTATGCTATCCGTATGCTATGACTGTTGGTTAGTGCTTAGTACCCGCTGAGTATTCCATGCTCAGCCGTACTTCTTATGTCGGCAGGTTCTGAGGGAGCTGCTGCTCCATTTGATGTTTGTGCTCCTGGTCCATGGGTGGAGGAGGAGTACGTCGAGGAGCCTTTGGAGGAACCTCCCGTAGAGGGTTATCAGTAGGTGGTGTTAGATTCTGAGTGGATTAGCTGTGGGTGAGCATGAGTGATTATATCCATGTATTTTGGCGGGCATGTCCGCACTTTCTTTGTTTTGATTTCTTTGTATTAAAACTTGGACCATGTGTATATACTTAGAGGTTTGTTAGACTTCCGCTGTGTCTTATAGTTATGCTTCCGCTGTTTATATCCTCTATTGTATATGCTCTGTGGGTTTTTGCAGGTTGGTTTGTCAAGCAAGTCATGTAAGCCATGATTAGTCGTCCAAAGTTCACTCTAACTCCTAGGGTGGGTATCATGCAATCTATTGCCAATGGTGCTTCAATCTCTTTATGGCACGAGTTCTTAGTGTTGCCTTTTGGTTTCACGAACGCTTCGGTAGCCTTCATGGATCTGATGAACCAGGTGTTCCGACCATACCTAGATCGATGTGTGATAGTGTTTGTCGATGACATTCTGGTCTATTCCCAGACCGGGAAGATCACACTCGAGACCTTCACCTTGCGTTGGAAATGCTGAGAGAGCACAAACTCAATGCCAAACTAAGCTAGCATGAGTTTTGGTTTGAGGAAGTGGCATTCCTAAGCCACGTTGTTTCTGCAGAAGGCATCTTAGTAGATTCGAAGAAGATAGAGGCAAACATGAGTTGGGCGAGGCCCAAGAGTGTCACAGAGATCCGCAGTTTTCTTGGGTTGGCAGATTGTTATCGGAGATTTGTTGAGGGGTTCTCCAGCCTTCCAACGCCGCTCACTTATCTGACCAAGAAGAATGCAAAGTTTACAGGGAACAATAAGTGCAAGATCAGCTTCACGGAGTTGAAGAAGAGGCTTACCACGGCCCCCGTCCTTACAATGCCATCAGGGCGTGGTAGTTATGAGGTGTACAGTGATGCCTCACATGTCAAGCTTGGGTGTGTTCTCATACAGCACAAGAAGGTCATTGCTTATGCGTCAAGACAATTGAAAGAGCATGAAAAGAATTACCCCACGCACGACTTGGAGCTTACTACAGTCATATTTGCACTCAAGATTTGGTACCATTACCTTTATGGGAAGGAGTTCTATGTGTTCACGGACCATAAGAGCCTCAAGTACCTCTTTTCCCAAAAGGAGCTAAATCTGAGGCAGTGGCGTTGGATTGAGTTTCTGAAAGACTATGATTGCTCCATTCAGTATCACCCAGGCAAAGCAAATGTAGTGGACGACGCTTTAAGTAGAAGACCTCTTAAGTTGTTGGCTCACATGTTGATGCGGGAATGAAAGCTATTGGAAGATTTGGCAAATCTGGACATCAGTGTCAATACTTCCATCCGCAGTCCAGTGATGGCAAATATCACAATTCGACCATACATCATAGATCAGATCCAAGAGTTGCAGGCCTCAGATGCTGACTTGTTAGCTTTCCGGGACAAGGAAGTTGCCAAGGGCAGTGAAGACTTTTCTTTGACTAGCCAAGGTGCTATCACATTCATGGGAAGGCTGTGTGTCCCCATCGATGCAGTGTTGAGGCGGGAGATTATGGATAAAGCCCATCGTTCGAAGTATACAGTGCATCCTGGGGGTATGAAGATGTACCGGAACCTCAAGGGGCACTTTTGGTGGCAAAATATGAAGAGCGATGTTGCAGAGTATGTGGCAGAGCACATGCGACCGACGGGTCTATTGCAGTCTCTCCCTATTCCCGAGTGAAAATGGGAGTACATCTCCATGGATTTCATTGTTGGCTTGGCAAAGATGGTAAAGAACTCTGATGCAATATGGGTTGTGGTAGACCGTTTAAAGAAGTCTACACATTTCTTACCTTGTCAGACTACGTTCAACTCGAACCAACTTGCGACATTGTATATTAAAGAAGTGGTACGGTTGCACGGGGTGCCAGTCAGTATTGTGTCAGATCAGGATCCAAGATTTATATCCAGGTTTTGGAAGAGCTTTCAGAGCGCTATGGGTTCCCAACTAGACTTTAGCACCGCCTTTCATCTACAAACAGATGGACAAACTGAGAGGGTAAACCAAATCATCGAGGACATGCTTTGGACATGTATGTTAGATTTTAAGGGCAGCTGGAAAGAGCACTTGCCTTTGGTTGAATTCGCCTATAACAATAGCTACCAGACGAGCATCCAAATGGCACCATTTGAGGCCTTGTATAGGCGAAGTTGCAAGTCTCCTCTCTACTGGGATGAGGTAGGAGAGAGAAAAGTGTTGGGCCCCGAGCTGACCGAGCAAACTGCAAATAAAGTTAAGATCATCCGAGATCAATTGAAAGCTGCTCAAGATCGTCAAAAGAGCTATGTTGATACTCGCCGTAGGGACTTAGAATTTCAGGTTGGGGATCAAGTCTTTGTGAAGGTATCTCCTAGCAAGGGGATTATGAGATTTGGTAAGCGAGGCAAGCTCAGTCCTCGGTACATCGGCCCCTTTGAGATTTATCGCGCGAGTTGGTGAAGTTGATTACCTGGGTAGCTCTTCCAACTCATATGGCCGCAGTCCACAATGTGTTCCATGTGTTGATGCTCCAGAAATACATTTCAGATCCTTCGCATGACATAGACTTGGAATCGTTGGAAATCCGAGAAGATCTCACTTTGGTGGAAAAGCTGGTTTAGATATTGGATCGGAGAGATCAAGTGCTTTGTAACTAGACTATCCCATTGGTTCTTTTTTTTTCTTGGAAGGTAAGTTGGGGTTAGGCAGACCCCTACCGGATATATAAAACTCAAAAACGAATTACATGCGAAGATATTTGTGTCCCAATTTGTCTTTATCTACAAGGGAAAGAAGGGTCAAGGGGAAATCTTGAGGAGATAGAACTAAGGAGGATATAGAGTTACAAAAGTTTGCCAAAAAATCCGCTGCCATGTTAGTTTCTCGCCAAACATGCTGCACCATGAAGAATTCTAATTCTTCCATTTTCCTTTGCGTGGCTACCACCAGATTCCGGAGATGCCAAGGGGGGGGGGGGGGGGGGGGGCTATCTTGGAGAGGCTCTTGGAAGCATTTAGAGAATCAGAAGCTATAGCAATGTTGGAGAAGCCATGCTCTTTGACTAAGTCCAAACCATGGTTGATAACCATTCTTTCCATTTTCAGAACATCATAATCAAATAAAGCGAAAAGGGGAGTGCCTTGATGATCTCGGAATATACCTCCATACCCTGCTAAGGTCAGTCGAATTGAGCCATCACAATTTAGTAGCCATTTGTCTCTTGGCAGGGGAGCCTAGGTGCACCAGATCGAAGGCTTGAAGAAGAAAGTGCCTTTAATCTGCCATTGAGCCAGAAAATCACGGTTTGCCGCTGTATCTTTGATTGGAGGAGAGTGGCCAAGAAACTTCATCCAGGTGTCCCTCAAAATATTTTGAATGATGTGATGTTGGGGTTTGAAAGTATTGGTAAAGATTCGTTTATTCCGTTCCCACCATATGAAGTAGATGGAAGCACAAAGAGCAATTCTTTTGATGTTGTTAATAAGGTTCTTTCCACTGAATTCTGTAGACACCCATGCGATTTCATCTTCGAAGGCCTAAATGTTTCTGGTAGAATAGCGGCACTAGGAGAGGATGGCTTTCCAGATCTGATTGGTGAAAGAGCAGTTAAAAAATTATTTTCTGGGTGAGCCCAACAGAAGATGCAGTTGGATTGAAGAATAATATTGAGATGACACAGCCTGTTTTGGGTAAGAAGCCTATTCGAGACAGCCATCCAAGAGATAAAGGAGTGGCGAGGGATATTGTTGGAGCCCCAAACTAAAGAATGCCAGGATTTGGGAGAGCCGATGAACGAATGCAAGACCATGCTGACTTGACTGAGTACATACCTGAACTGTGAGGCTTCTAGATTACACAATTTGATTGAAGCTCAGAATTGAAATTGACTTTGTGAAGGTCATTCCAAACCGTCATTAAATCTATTGAGATGGAGGGGGGGAGGAACCGATGCTGAGTTTGAGATGATCTCAGAGATAGTGGCAGTATTAAATAGACCGGAGTCGTATTGAATTTGTTGACCGAAGACCTCAGAGAAGATCCCCAACGGGTGCCAAGGGTCATGCCAAAGCGAAGTACAGTTTCCATTTGCTATGGAGTGCGAGATGAACTCTTCAGTCGAGCCTCTTAACTTGAGCAGATTTCTCCAGATCCAAGAGCAGTCCACAGGGATCTTCATAGTCCAAAAGTTTTGAGACTTGATGAGCTTTGAATAGCACCATTTGGTCCAGAGGCAGGAAGATTTGGAAACAATGTCCCATATCAGATGGAGGATTCTGAATTCAAGTCCGAGAGCTTTCGCAATCCCAGACCACCTTCTTCTTTAGTTTTGCAAACTTCACTCCATGCAATAGGATGGATTTTTTTTTCTCAAGTCTTGGCCAGCCCTTAGGAACTTGCTGCATAGTTGCTCTGCAACCTTTAAAATCTTTTTTGGAATAAGAAAAAGCCTGGCCCAGTAGATGTGGAGGTTGTTGAGAACTTATTTTATTAGTTCCACTCTACCGGCATAAGATAAGCAGCTTGCTTTCCAGCTATGAATTTTGGCGAGCATGCGGTCCAGAAGAGGTTGACAGTCCAAGGCCGAGAGTCTGCTTGTAATGAGAGGAATTCCAAGATATTTGACCGGAAGCTTCCCGATGTTGAAATGCAACGCATTTTTGAAAGCTTGTTGAGAAAGCAAAGGAGTTCTTGCGAAGAACATCTGACTCTTTAAAGGGTTAGGCAAAAGTCCAGAGATGGAGGAGAAGTGGTTAAGGACTTGTCGAAGCGCCAATGCCGAATTTGGATCTGCTTTAAGAAACACAAAAAGATCATCAGCAAAACTAATATGTGATATGAGAGGATTCTCACATTTGAAATGCGGAGTGATATAGCCCAAATGGAAAGCCTGATCCTGAAGAACTGAAAAACCTTCCATAGCAATAACGAATAAGAAGGGGGAGAGAGGATCGCCTTGCCGGAGGCCTCTGGAGCTATTGAAGTAACCTTCTGGAGAACAATTTAGAACCACTGAGAACTTAGGAGTAGTCATACAGGGGATGATCCAGTTGATGAAAGTGCTAGGGAATCCCAAATGTTCCAGCATCTTAATCAGATAATCCCATCTAACAGTGTCAAAAGCCTTGAGGAGGTCAATCTTTATAGCACAGCGGGGTTTCCCTTTGTCTCTGTGATAATTCCGGACCAACTCGTGCGTGAGCAGAATGCTATCAGAGATCTTGCGTCCAAGAATGAAAGCCGCTTGGTTCTCTTTAATCACTGAGGGCAAAATCTTTTTGATTCGACTAGCTAGGATCTTAGATATGCACTTGTAGACGATATTGCATAAGGATATTGGTCGGAATTCAGCAAATGAGTTGGGGGTCTAGCCACCTTAGGGATCAGAGTGATGAGTGTGGAATTCAATTCGGCAAGGAGATAGGAGGTTTTGAAGAAGCTCTTGATAGCTTTTATCACGTCCAATCTGACTATGTCCCAGCAGAATTTAAAAAACAAGGCAGAGTAGCCATCTGGGCCTGGGGATTTATCATCTTTCATGTCAAAAATAGCCCATTTAATTTCCTCCTCAGAGACTTCTGAAAGGAGCTGCTGGCCTTCTTCACTAGATAATCTGGTAAGAGCTGGAAAGTTGGAGAAGTCTAACAAGGGTTCATCTTCAGGCTTGGTTAGAAGATTCTTGAAAAACTGCACTGCTTCAAACTTAATGGTTTCATCATCCGAAGTAGGAACATTGTTCACTGCAATGGTGGATATTCTATTGAAGCTTCTGAGAGATATAAGGCTTTTATAAAAGGAACTAGTGTTGCGGTCCTCAAGAGAAAGCCACTGGATCCGGGATTTTTGCTTAATGGTCGCCTCCTCAGAAGAAGCTAAGGAGATATAATCAGCAAGGAGTTGTTTCTCAGTCGCCAGAAGGCCATCATCATTTGGATTGTTGTGAATTTGTGTCTGAATGTCTTCAAAAGACTGCTTGATGGAAGCAGATCGAGTCGAGATGTTAGCAAATTGGAGCTTGCTCCAATGTCGGAGTTGACCTTTCAGAGTCCGTAATTTTTGAGTAAGTTGAAACATAGGATTGCCTCTGATAGGCGTTTGCCAAATTTCAAACACTATAGATTTGAAATCTAGATGCTGCGTCCAAAAGTTGAAGAATTTGAAGGGTTTTTTCCCTTTAGGATAAGATTCCCGAAGAGATACCAACATTGGAGAGTGGTCAGATATTCCAGAAGGCAAGAAATTTGCTTCAGAAGCATCAAATTTGCTGCACCAGGGGATATTAATGAGAACCCTGTCAAGCTTACATTGGATTCTGTTAAGGCATGAATGAGAAGAATTATTCCAAGTGAAGAAGAGGCCCTTGCTTTTGAGGTCGAACACTTCAATGGTTTGCGGACAGTCAAGGAAGTCGCGGACCTTACTAGGTTGAAAGGGAATGCCACCTAGCATCAATTCGGCCGTCATTCCTCTGTTCCTTGGGTCTTATCCCTCAGCCGGTGGGTAAGCGATAAGAGTTGGGTCAGCGGTAGAAGTGTGGACAACGGGTCAGGGGTCTTGGTCCCTGAATTGAGGAGTCGGGTAACCAGATCGAGTAGTGTCTAGGTGGACGAGCGATTTCTCAAGGCAAGGGTCTTGTGTGTGTTAAGGCTAAAGGTCTAACTCCTTTGTTTGTCAACCGTGTCCCCGTCAGATGAGAGGTGAAGGAAGTCTCTTTGTGTTTGCATTTGAGTTCTCAGTTGGTTCAGTTCTCAGTTGCTATTGGTGTATGCCTTTGAGTTTACCCTTGCATTTTCATTCCCTCAATGCCTTGGTGAGCCACCTTGGCCAATTGGTTCACAAGTGGAAGGTCTTCATAGGGAGAAAAAAGATTTGACGAATGCTTTGCCGAAAACATTTCTATAGGTCGGAATGTGTTCAAAATTGAGGGTTTTATGATATGATAAATTGAGATTTCATTGAGGATGAATCCGCAAACCCTAGTCCTTTGAATTTTCTCTTGGCCATCATTCCATTGCAAGGTGAGTTGACCTAAATTCAATTGTCACTGGGGCACTCTCTCTGGGTGTTGTAGATTTTGTTGAGTGTTGCGTTGCCTTTAAATTCTCCCTAAGCTGAGGGAAGACCCTTTCCAATCCAAGTAGATCCTTTCGATCGCTTATCACGTCTCTGGTGGCGATCTAGACACCATGTGGAACTCACAAAACCTTCTGAATCGCGATGATCCGGGAAATCCAATGAGTTTTTAAACCATCTGATAGATGTGCAGCAGCCCTTAATTGTTGTGGCAGGGGGTTCAACATGTGATAAAACTCGATTGTTAAGCCATAGAACATGTTTCGCTAATAACTGCAACCGGATCAAACTCAATCCAAGGGTCAACGGTTCTCCGGTAGTTCAAAGTCCCAGGGGAAGATGTTTGACTAATGGAAGGCTTTGAAACAAGGGGAAGCTGAATCACAGGGTCCAGGTTTTGAAGTAAAGTTCTACAAAGGCAGCTAGACTGGCTTTTATGGCCATAATTCGAATGATGTGTGAGGTGCCTATCTGATGCAGACAAATGGGTGCTGCTCTCGTTTTCTGCTAGGCAGTAAGGTATGGCTCAATAAGGTAGTATTGGTTTTTTGTGAAGGTTATAATGGTAGAAGCAGCTCGATGGCGCGGAGTACACTGAAGTTGAAGACATTGAAAGCGGTGAGTGCTAGTATGGTGATAGCTTGAATTTGTGCTGTTTGAAATGGTCCAACCGGAGATCGAGTAGAACAATGTTGGTCTTTCTTGTTCTTGCCTGTGGGGGTGGTCGGTGCTGCTATCCCCCTCTCCCCTTCGAATCGAGAATAATGGATTGAGGATCTGCTGAATCCGCGGATAATGGACACCTACCTAGCCTTATGCATGAGCGTTCACCCTCCTATAGTATCTGGCCTTAGAGTTTTCTCTACGGAAGTCAAATGGGGCCTACATCAACATCTGAGCATGGTCGCCCTTCCTTCTAACGGAATTTGACTATGGGATTAAGCCCCCCTAATTCCATATCAGAATGAACCTATCCTTTTAACAAAGAAACTCGATTCGACCTGTATTAAGGGCCAAGGAGGCTCTCCATAAGTGTTCGCCCGCTTGGCCAAATGATCTAAACTCATTTTTCCAGTAGTCATTTGTAGTCATTTCAGGTACTATTTCTTGTACCATAGTTTAGTGGTTCCAGAACCATCAATGATCGGTGAACCAGCAATGAACTTATGCACATCTTCTCTTCCAGAGCCAAAACAGAAGATGTGCACATGATTGTTTTTCTTTCCAAAACCACTCTCGATTTCCGAGCCTCAGCTCTCAACTCCCTGATAGATGCGGTCTTAGGTTTTCTTTGGCTTTTTCTCTCTTTTCTTTTTGGATTGCAACCGTACACCCCGTATCTCAAAGAATTCGTACAGTACCTAAAAAATCCTAAGGTGAACTACCAGTGGACTGTTGGCTTTTTCGGAGAATGTGAATTGAACCATTTCGTCATCCAGTAGCTACAACAGTCTTCCTGATTGGTATTGCTATGGCCCTCTGGTTGGTGGGGCAGCGTTACCTATCGAGGGATGAATCTTTCACTTGAAGAAATCCTTAGAAAGAATCGCGGATTTTGAAAGAGTATAGAGGCCTCCCACTGGCTCTTCATATCTTTCGATCTGGCGACATAGAGTCTACAGACGGAACATATGCCCTCTAGTCGGTTGCAAACTCCCCTAACCTAAAATCCCCGGCAACCATCTATAGCTTAATAGCATGAAGGGGGCATGAACAACGTATTCACCCCTGCAGCTCTTAGACATAGGCCGGCGAATTCATGCCGCATCACTTGAATCAAACAAAAGGGGGCTCCCCTACCTTTTTCTGAGCCGGAGGGTTCATCTACTTAGCTATGGCCAAACCAAGGGAGAAGTGGGAGTAGTTGACATGTTCTCAGGATCCAAAGGGGTTTCATCTTCTAGTCATCCTCAACCACCGCGAAAAGATACACGGAGAAGAGAAGATGAGGTGCAAATGGTGACAGCAATACCTATCCATATTCCCCATTTACCTCAGCAACCTCGACAACCCAAGCAGACTCAGCAACAACTTCCCTCGCAGCAGATGACATTTGAGCAGAAAAAGAGGAAAGTCTTCTCCGCAGTAGATTTTCAGGTGTGTCTCTAGGCATCCTTTTCCGTTGTATTTCTCATATTCGGGCATTTTAAAGTCTCGAGGCAATTGAATCCCCGGATGCAAACACATATCTCGGAAGTCTGTGGATGGTAAATTGTAGGACCCCTGGACTCTTTTCACCAATTGTTTTAACCTCTCAATCCTGTCCTTGTAGAAGTCTGGAGTATGGGATGAGCTGGTTGATATGCCTGGCTGCTCTGTATTCTGGGCCATCTTTGCCTCCTCTTCCTGATACTGGTCAATGTGAGGTGGCGGGATGTTGGAGGATGGTTTGTTCAATGGTAATGGATTGTGAGATGGCCGGTTTGAAGGTGATGGGTTGTGAGATGGTGGATTTGGAGGTGGTGGGTTGTGAGATGGTGGATTATGAGATGGTGGATTGTGAGATGGTGGATTTGAAGGTGGTGGGTTGTGAGATGACGGGTTTGATTGGTTTAAGACGAGTGGTTCGGCGATCAGGATAGAAGAGGAGGACGGTTGCTCTCTATTCACGGCTTTCAAGATATCCTGCATGATGTTTTTCAACTCTAGGATGCCTTGTTCAGTTCCAAATACCCTCGCCTCTAAATCAGGGATTTGATGCAGTACATGTTGAGGTGATACTGGACTGTCAGGGTCAGTTTCCAAACCTTCTACAACTTGTTGTTCTCGATCAGTCAATCTCGTGCTTACTGGTGTCATCTCGAAGAGGGCAGATAGCTTAGTACTGCTTCTGCTCAGGGTGCTATAAACTAGGTGGTAATAAGAGGTATGTACAGATGAGTCAGATGATGCTTGAGATGCTAAATGAAGACTGAATTAAGACAATGATGAAAGTAACGATGCGACACACATATGATCTAATGGATGACGTTTTGACATGGGGCGTTGCCCCTTGTCTGGTTATGAATATAAGTATGCACAATATGATGGATGCGGAAAATCCTCAGACTAATATATAATTAAACAATATGATGATGAGCAAAATGATTGAATGAAGTTTTTGGAATTGACTTGAATCAAATTTTTTTTTTTTTGAATTGAATGAATGAATTTTTTTTTGAATTGAATGAATGAATTGATCAAGTATACTAAAACAAAAAATGTGTCCAGTCAAGATGTGTGACCCAATGGGGTGAGTGGATAAAGTCCCATTTCACTTACCTGGGTTGTAGGAAACCAGAGCTCATTGGGTTAAGATCAAAATGAATTAATAGATTATCTATATGATTCGCTTTAGAGTCTAGACTTTTAAACCTCACATGATTGAGCTAGCTAAAGAATGGATTAGGGTTAGACCTCTCTAGCAATGAAGGCTCACACAAGCTCCGAAAATGGTTAAGTATAGGGATAAGATTGTCCCTATACCTAAACAAATGATGCAGGAGCGGCTTAAACCAGTAACAGAATAGGGATAAGGTAGTCCCTCCTGACGGGTGTTCTTGGTTTTTGCCCAAACAAAGACCTATAGTCTATATGCTTATGTTGGTGTATGCAAGGTTTTTGTCTAAAAGGTTGATGAGCACTTGATCGTATATGCGACTCCTCGGTATAAAACATACCTGAAAAGGGACGATTGGTGCAAGCGGGAAAGACCAGTCGTGTTAACCGGGGATAACCATCCCTCAGTCTACAACTAGTACTTTCCACAGATCTTTGGGCTCCAGCATCGGGGATAACCATCCCTCGATTGTAAGCTTACCGGATCCAACTAGATAGGTGAAAGGTTTTTATTCTATTATGCAATGAATATGAATAAATATGCATCAATAGAAATCAAGCAATGAATAAAAAATTGAATCCTACGCATATTGCTAAGTTGGCAAACAAATGTCTGAGATTCGATGAATGATAGTAAAGTAAGAATATGTACAAAATTAGCAGCATATCGATGAAAATAAAAGTTTCTGATGTGGTTTCCCTTGTTTAGTTCAGACTTTGGTTTTGGCTCGAATACTGGTTTGCGAAACCAGAGTCCCCAATAGAGTCGCCAAGCTGTAGACCCGGGATTTTAACCCTACTCCCGATCAGGATTGAACCCGATGAGGAATAGTGCTAAAAATATTGAAAAGAGAGAGTCGCCACCTATTTAGATTGTTAGGGAAAATAGGGCCGCTTAAAAGGTTGGATAAGGCTTTGGTCTTGAAATAGAGTTCAAGGAAAAATTCATTTGAGTTAGGGGAAGGTGTTAGGTACCCCTAAACTCCCATCCAGAGATGGTTACTTACTCCATAAGTCTGAATTAAAGTGGGGGAAACCATAAGAGAAGCTTTCATTTTATCTATATGTTTGATATGTATTATATGAACAGTAATGTATATGCTGAAATAAGTAGGGATAGGATAGGAGCTTTATCCTGAGTGAGCTGAACCCGATCAGAGTTGCCTACGTATCCACTGTTAGTGGAATCAAGCCACACGTAGTTCCAGATGGGTAGTTAATGGTTTGATTTGTTTTGTTTGGATTGTGGGTGTTTGATAAGTTGAGACTTGTCTTTGGATGTTAGGGTGTTTTTGAATGGTTTGGGCTCCTGTTCAGGAGTGTTTGGGGCTTTTATGCTCTTGCCGGGGAGCATTTGAACAGTTTTAGCTCATGTCAAGGAGCACTGGGTTGAGTAAGGGTTTGATAGGATTTGAACCAGGGTTTGAAGCAAAGTTCGGACAGAGGTTTGACTAAGGCAAGTAGGATTTGAACCAGGGTTTGAACCGAGGTTCGGACAGAGGTTCGATTAGGTAAGTAAGGTTTGATCCAGGGTTTGAACCAAGGTTCGGATAGAGGTTCGACAAGGTTTGGTAAGTTTGAAGCGAAGTTCGAGCAGAGGTTCGACAGGGTAGGCTAAGTTTGAACCGAAGTTCGGGCAGAGGTTCGACAGGGTAGGCTAGGTTTAAGTAAAACCGGGCAGGGGTTTGACAGGGTAGGCTAAGTTTGAACTGAAGTTCGGGCAGAGGTTTGACAGGGTAGGCTAAGTTTGAACCGAAGTTCGGGCAGAGGTTCGACATGGTAGGCTAGGTTTAAGTAAAATCGGGCAGGTTCAATAGGGCAAGCAGTCTAAGCAATTAAAGCAATTTAAAAAATAATTAAAAAGCTAATTAAACTACTAAAAGAAAAGCAAACGTCAGAGTTTGACGATATTTTACCTTCCGAAAAACCCAAAAGGGTCTCTGAAATAAGTGCTCCCGATAATGATTCTTCGAAATCAAATTCCCGGGATCGCCAAACGTTAAAAAGAGATTTTTGAAAGAGGAGAGAGAAGAGAGGAAGTAGAATGGATGAGTAATGAAGGAAGAGAGGGGGGGTATTTATAGTGTTTCGAAATAGTGCCCGCGTCGTTTTAAATTGCGCAATTTAATATATTTTAATGAATTGTAAAGCGGTGTGAACAGTGAGGCGGCAAAGCGGATAACACTAATTCCGCGCCGTTTTAAAATGCGAGATTTAATATATTTTATTATGGACAAATAAAATAATAAAAAATGAAGTTTGCTGTGCAAGTGGGGCCCACATGGTCCCGGGCCTTTTAAAAGGGTGAGGTTGCCCCTTGGGGCCTGTTTGGCCTTTCAAAAAACTGTTTTTTTGGGTTTTTTTTGGTTTATGCTCTTATTTGTTAAAAAACTGTTTTTGTCGTTTTAAGCCCATTTTGAGCCCGAAAATAGCTGAAATTGAACCGAAAAATTTGTAAAATTATTTTGGATGAAATCATAACTTTTGACCACTTTTCAGGGGCATTTTGGTCATTTTACACTCCAGGGGCATTTCGGTCATTTTTTACCATTTTAAGCCCAATTTAATTCCAAAAATAGCCAAAATTCATCAAAAAATTTGTAAAATCATTTTGGACAAAATGAAAATCTTTTACCACTTTTTAGATGTATTTTGGTCATTTTTCACCCTAGGGGGCGTTTTGGTCATTTTCTACTTGAGAGGCGTTTTTTGGCAATTGAAACCTGCAGAAAGAGGGTTTTTAAAAGAGGGTTTTTAAAAGAGGCTTCTTAAAAGGGTTTTTAGAGGTGTTCAAAGAGATTAGGAGGTGCAAAATTGGGGTGTTTACAGTTGCCCCGCTTTGTCGGAGGGTGCGGGCACGTGAACGTGAACGACAAAGGCTGATAACGCTTCAATTTTGAACGCATGTGTGTAGAAAACCTGAGAAAAGATAGAGGAAAATATAAACTCTACTTAGACTGCTTACCAAGGACTGGATGACTGAAGGGTGACAAAGGACGGGTGTGATTGTGCCAAGTCGGCACTTGTTGGGGATAGAGGGGGTTATGGTGTATGAAGCTGTCTGCTAATCGATCACACGACCAATTAGTGGGGTGCATGATGCATGTGAGTGAGAAGCAAGTGAATGATGATTGTTGCAAAACTGGCTTCACAAGAGGCCGCAACTGATGGTCGATCAGACAACCGTTTCAATTACTCCTTGAAGAGTGAGCAAGCAATGTAGTGATGTGCGGTATACAAGAATGGCTTCACAAGTGGCCGCAACTAATGATTGATCAGACAACCGTGTCAGTTACTCCTTTAAGAGTGAGTAAGTATTGCAATGAAGTGTATGAAGTGTGTAAGACTTGTTTCACAGGAGGCCACAACTGATGGTCGACAGACAACCATGTCAGTTACTCCTTGAAGAGTGAGCAAGTAATGCAGTGATGTGCGGTATACAAGAATGGCTTCACAAGATGCCGCAACTGATGGTCGATTAGACAACCGTGTCAGTTACTCCTTTAAGAGTGAGTAAGTATTGCAGTGAAGTGTATGAAGTGTGCAAGACTTGTTTCACAGGAGGCCGCAACTGATGGTCGATCAGACAACCGTGTCAGTTACTCCTTTAAGAGTGAGCAAGTATTGCAGTGCGGTGTATGAAGTGTGCAAGACTTGTTTCGTAGGAGGCCGCAACTGATGGTCGATCAGAAAACCGTGTCAGTTACTCCTTTAAGAGTGAGCAAGTGTTGCAGTGCAGTGTATGAAGTGTGCAAGACTTGTTTCACAGGAGGCTGCAACTGATGGTCGATCAGACAACTGTGTCAATTACTCCTTTAAGAGTGAGCAAGTATTGCAGTGCAGTGTATGAAGTGTGCAAGACTTGTTTCACAGGAGGCCACAACTAATGGTCGATCAGACAACCGTGTTAATTACTCCTTTAAGAGTGAGCAAGTATTGCAGTGATGTTGGTGAAATGTGAACATGTGGTGAAAGATGCAAATGAGTGAAGGTTGGTTACACAACCAGTTTCACGAGAGGCCGCAACTAAAGGTCGATCAGACAACCATTCAGTTACTCCTTCAAAAAATGGGTAAGATGCAATTAGTGCTGACAACCGCCCGGTTGCCCCACTAGGTACTATGTCATGGTGCAGACAACCACGCGGTTGTCCGATCGAGTACTATGCTATGGTGCAGACAACCGCGCGATTGTCCCATTGGGAACTATGCTATGGTACAGACAACCGCGCGGTTGCCCCACCGGGTACTATGCTATGGTGTAGACAACCACGCAGTTGCTCCACCGGGTACGATGCTATGGTGCTGACAACCGTGTGGTTGCCCCACCAGGTACTATACTATGGTGCAGACAACCGCGCGGTTGCCCCACCGAGTACTATGTTATGGTGCAGACAACCGCGCGGTTACCCCACCGGGTAAGATGCTATGGTGCAGACAACCACGTGGTTTTCCCACCGGGTAAGATGCTATGGTGCAGACAACCACGCAGTTGCCCCACCGGGTGCTATGCTAGCAAGATAAATGAAGTCAGGTTTGAAGGGGTTACACGACCACTTCAGCACAAGTAAGCAAGAAGATGTATAAGTGGAGATAGCCACATGGCTAGTCCACGAGCATGTGTGCAAGCAGAGTGTATGATGAGTGGAGATAGTTACATGACTAGTCCACGAGCAAGGTGTATAAGCAAGCAGAGTATATGACAAGTGGAGGCAGTCACGTGGTTGCTCCGTGTTACAAGCAAGATGTATGAACGGGGAAAGCCACACGACTAACCCATGAGAAAGCAAAATGTAAGGTTAGTAAGGATTGGTTACACAACCTTCCTCACCGAGTATGATTGCAAAGCAAGCAAATGAATACGATATATGTATAAATAAAGATAGCCACACGGCTAGCTCATGAGCAAGCAAAATGTAAATGCATGAAAGGGGATAGCCACGTGGCTTACCCATAAGCAAGAAAATGAAATGAATAATGGGGTATGAGGGTTGAGAGAGTGGAGCACGACCCTGAGCCTTTATCTGATATCTGCCTTCTGCCTGATGTATCAATACTACACTGAGGTTATGTCTGGATTTGTCCAACTGAAATAATCTGCTAGGATAATCTGCTTGAACCAGTCTTAAGTTTAAGAGATTCGATTGCACCACCGAAAGGATTAGCCCAATTTGAGCTGACTTGCATGAAGACATGACTCTGATTGACTGACTTGACATGACAGACCGATGTCTTGGTGATAGATTGACATAATGACTTGACAGACTGACAGATTTACATAAGTATTTTGAAAGATGTCTGATATTGCCTGTCGATGGGAAGCCTAGCTAGGATTCCTTTGCATTAGAAAGGAATTAACTAAGTCAAGGTTGATTGCTTATGAGATAGATAGGTAAATCTGCTCTTGGATGTTCTCGCCAAATGCCTGATGCATAAGATAGTGCTTGACTGCATTAGGTGATTGTTGTTGGTGGCGCTTGATATGAAAGCTCGCACTTTACGATTTTCCTTTTTTTTGCCCCTGGACCTTAGCAGATTTCACCAGGACTGGGTTCACGTTATTTTTGCACACTAGCAGGATTGATAATTCCATACTAAGCCCGTGAAATCATAAATTTGTCTTTACCCTTTTTTACCCTTGGAATGACCAAGTCTTGGGGTCACATAATTTTTGCGCAATGAGGCCATTTCCGGTTTTCACTCATGCCTGCGTAATTGACTAATTTGTTCCCTTTTTTGCCCCTGACAACAATGTCAGGGCTGGGCTCGCATAATTTTTGTGCCTTAGTGCCATTTCTGGTTTTCACTAGGCCTGTGATTTTTGATAAGTTGATCTGTCTTCTCCCGTCATTGCCTGATAAAATGGTAGTGATTAATGCTTCTGACCACTGATGCTCAAGACCTTTCAAAGATCAAGGAGAGCTTAGTTACTAGGACGAAACGTAGTAGGGGTAGAAACGATTGAGGCTCAAAGTTTACTTGTCGGGGATAGGACACCCTAAAATGTTTTTGCTGCATGCAGAGATGGAACCAGTTGGCTTCTCTTCATCATTTTGGAGATTTGCCATTTTTCTCTCTTTTTTTTTTCTTTCTTTACTCTCATTTTTTCCTCCTTTTTTTTTTTTTGGCTTTTTCTGCTCTGTTTAGAGATAGCTGTTTGGTATCGATGAAAAGTTGGCATAATGTGACCGAACCTGTTTTAGGTTGCCTACGTATCCACGATCAGTGGAATCAGGTCATGCCGTAGTTCAAAATAAGCTTTGCTTTTGATTGGTTAGATTCTGCTCAGTTGATTTGTCATTCATAAGGTGCCTCAATGTATGGGTTTAGAAAGAAAGGCTATTAGGCTCGACGGGCTAACTAGCGTATGTTATTGCATGGGTACGAAAGAGATTTTAAGGGTTAACCAAGGATGGCCGCCTATCCTTTCTTTGATTGGTCAAAAGCATGTGTGGTCATTGCATTATCCTTGTTTAAATATATTTGATGCCTGATAGCTCGGGGAGGTCTTCGTCGCTCCTTTGCTTCTTGTCTTCTGATGGATTGGTAGCTTGCCTTGAAATCTTTGGCGGAGCAGAGTACTTTTCTAATTCATGAGAGGGTCATGAGTTTTTAGATTACTCACCCGATGATCATGCAATTATCCTTTAAACACTTAGAATCTAGTTCAATTCCCAAAACTAGGCATCTCAAAGTAATAAGCAAGATATATTTTAACAAAAGTGGGAGATTTCATTAGAGTATGAAAGGATGTACAGACTAAAATGCGGAGAATAAAGACTGGTGGCCACTGGCCAATATGTTAACTGACAGGGAAGACTTCGATTTGGGCAATCATGGCAATTAGCAAAAAAGAAATTATGGAATAAACCAAAATAGGACAAAAAAACTGGTAAGACTGCTCAAAGTCGGCTATGGAGTGGCTCAGGCTGGTGTGCCTTGGTTTCCTGCTGCTACATGATTAGGGAGAGGGGCCTGGTTGATGTCGGTGTTCCCTGGTTCAAACTGAATCTTTTCCGTTTCAAGCATGTCTTGGATTGTATGCTTTAGACCAAAACACATATCGGTGGAATGCCCAGGGGCTTGATGATACCCACAATGTTGGTCAGCCATGTATGACCTTGGTAGTGTGACTGGTGGCAGCTTGGGTTCCCTCAGCGTGACCAATTTCTTATCTAGTAGATAAGGGAGGAGTTGTGTCAAGGTATATGGCATGGGCGAGAAGACTTTCCCTCTTTTTCTGCTCAAATGTCATCTGCTGCGAGGGAAGTTGTTGCTGAGTCTGCTCGGGTTGTCGAGGTTGCTGAGGTAAATGGGGAATATGGATAGGTATTGCTGTCACCATTTGCACCTCATCTTCTCTTCTCCGTGTATCTTTTCGTGGTGGTTGAGGATGACTAGAAGATGAAACCCCTTTGGATCCTGAGAACATGTCAACTACTCCCACGTCTCCCATTGTAGCCTCAATCCTGGCCACACATTTGGACATAGTGCTGAAATTAGAAATAGGTTGGGCTTCTAGTAAAGTCTTGAATGGATGGTTGAGTGTGCGGAGGAATGTGGTCACCAACTCGTCCTCGGGTAAAGGAGTGTTCATCTTTCCAGCATTTTCCCTCCATCGAACAGAATATTCGATAAAGGATTCATTCTCTCTCCGAGTCATTCTCTCCAGATCTGCTCTCTGTGGGACCAAGTCAATGTTGTAAGAGTATTGAGTGACAAATGCCTCACAGAGACCTTCCCATGTGCGGACCTTAGTTGGGTCAACCTTGGTGAACCACTGTAGGGCTGGTCCCTTCAAACTTCTCTGAAATAGTTGCACCAGCAACTTGTTACCAAGCTCTAATTGGAACAACTCTCCGCAGTAGACTTTCAGGTGTGTCTCTGGGCATCCTTTTCCGTTGTATTTCTCAAATTCGGGCATTTTAAAGTCTTGAGGCAATTGAATCCCCGGATGCAGACACATATCTCGAAAGTCTGTGGATGGTAAGTTGTAGGACCCCTGGACCCTCTTCACCAATTGTTCTAACCTCTCAATCCTGTCCTTGTAAAAGTCTGGAGTATGGGCTGAGCTGGTTGATATGCCTGGCTGCTCTGTATTCTGGGCCATCTTTGCCTCTTCTTCCTGATACTGGTTAATGTGAGGTGGCGGGATGTTGGAGGATGGTTGGTTCAACGGTAATGGATTGTGAGATGGCCGGTTTGAAGGTGATGGGTTGTGAGATGGTGGATTTGGAGGTGGTGGGTTGTGAGATGGTGGATTTGGAGGTGGTGGATTATGAGATGGTGGATTGTGAGATGGTGGATTTGAAGGTGGTGGGTTGTGAGATGACGAGTTTGATTGGTTTAAGGCGAGTGGTTCAGCGATCAGGATAGAAGAGGAAGACGGTTGCTCCCTATTCACGGCATTCAAGATATCCTGCATGATGTTTTTCAACTCTAGGATGCCTTGTTCAGTTCCAAATACCCTCGCCTCTAAATCAGGGATTTGCTGCAGTACATGTTGAGGTGTGACTGTCAGGGTCAGTTTCCAAACCTTCTACAACTTGTTGTTCTCGATCAGTCAATCTCGTGCTTACTAGCGTCATCTCGAAGAGGGCAGATAGCTTAGTACTGCTTCTGTTCAGTACAGAAGAGTCCGATGACGCTTGAGATGCTAAATGAAGACTGAATTAAGACAGTGATGAAAGTAACGATGCGACACACATATGATCTAATGGATGACGTTTTGACATGGGACGTTGCCCCTTGTCTGGTTATGAATATAAGTATACACAATATGATGGATGCGGAAAATCCTCAGAGTAATATATGATTAAACAATATGATGATGAGCAAAATGATTGAATGATGTTTTTGGAATTGACTTGAATCAAATTTTTTTTTTTTTTGAATTGAATGAATGAATAGATCAAGGATACTAAAACAAAAAATGTGTCCACTCAACATGTGTGACCCAATGGGGTGAGTGGATAAAGATCCATTTCACTTACCTGGATTGTAGGAAACCAGAGCTCATTGGGTTAAGATCAAAATGAATTAATAGATTATCTATATGATTCGCTTTAGAGTCTAGGCTTTTAAACCTCACATGATTGAGCTAGCTAAAGAATTGATTAGGGTTAGACCTATCTAGCAATGAAGGCTCACACAAGCTCCGAAAATGGTTAAGTATAGGGATAAGATCGTCCCTATACCTAAACAAATGATGCAGGAGCGGCTTAAACCAGTAACAGAATAGGGATAAGGTAGTCCCTCCTGACGGGTGTTCTTGGTTTATGCCCAAACAAAGACCTATACTCTATATGCTTATGTTGGTGTATGCAAGGTTTTTGTCTAAAAGGTTGATGAGCACTTGACCGTATATGCGACTCACCGCTATCAAACATATCTAAAAAGGGACGATTGGTGCAAGCGGGAAGACCAGTTGCGTTAACGGGGATAACCATCCCTCAGTCTACAACTAGTACTTTCCACAGATCTTTGGGCTCCAGCATCGGGGATAACCATCGTTTTGGAGGGTTTTTCTTCGCTTCTTCAAGGTCGGTACCTTTTGCTACCCTCCTAGTTATAGTTTCCTCTTTTCTTTCCTTATTTCTTTGTTTCCTAAACTATAACTATGCTATGAGTTGGGATGCATGGATGGAGATGGGTGTTGGGGGATGGATGCTATGTGAATGTGTTGTGATGAATGGAATGGGAAGGGTATTGTACCAATAATAAACACACATGTATGTTGTGAACATAAATCCACCTAGAAAAGCATGGTGTAGGCTTTAACAAATAATGTACACACCACATGTTTGATGAAATGCCAAGGTGAAGAAAATGAGTTATAAATCAAGAAATACATGTTTAAAAGCGTATGAAATTACTAGGGATTATGATAGTGTGATTAATTGCTTTCTTTAAATGACATGAATACTTGTTTAAAATTATGATATTCCATGTATTGTTGAAATCCCAAATGTCATATTTAATTCAAAATGAAAGCATGTACACGATCTCACAAGCACGGCATGCATGACATGGGTTACCGGCGTTTTTAAGAATAAGGTTTAGAGGTGGGTCATATCTTACGATATGTTTTACCTCGCTTTTGACAAGAGGACAAAAACAAACATTGCATAGGAGGGAGTTTACACTTCCTTCCCTTTCATGAGGGGTCTCCCCTCACTCACAAGTGCATATCATTGAAAGAAGGGTCTCCCTTCCCTCTCAAGTGCATATCATTGAAAGAGGGATCTCCCCTCCCTCCCAAGTGCATCTCACAAGCACATTTCACAAGTTACATGAGCATGTTTAAATTCCAAGCAAGCACACATGACACGCATGACATGACACACTCGACAAGATCAAGCAAGATGGACATGACAAGTTTTTCAAGCACGAAAAAAGTACTTTCAAGTCAAGTCAAGTGCACAATGATTTCAAGAGATTTATCGGCTTTTATGTGATGCAAGCAAGAATATAAACTGTTTTACTTTCCTGTTATGATATGAATTGCTTCCTACTTTATACATCTCGTTATCGTTATGCTGTGACTGTTGGTTAGCATTTGGTACACGCTGAGTATTCCATGCTCAGCTGTACGTTTATGTCGGCAGGTACTAAGGGAGCTACTGCTCTATTTGATATTTGTGCTCCTGGCCCTTGGGTGGAGGAGTATGTTGAGGAACCTACGGAGGAGCCTTATGTTGACAAGTACTACTAGGTGGTAGATTCTGAGTGATCTATGGGTGAGCTTGAGAGAGTTTATTCATGTATTTTGGCGGGCATGTCCGCACTTTCTTTTGTGATTTCATTTTGTACAACTTGGATCATGTTTCGTATTTCTGCAACTTAATCTTGGAGAACGGGCAAAGTGTCGAGAACGGGCAAAAGGGTTTGTAGCTTGCATTCATGGCTTCTGCTGGCCTCGAGCCAGCAGAACCCCCTCCGTCCGCTAGTCCAAAACCCTGGTCTGCTCTCTTTGAATCCACCAAGGCTAACTACTCAGGGCCATCTCTTCGATTCATCCCTCCCGATCTCGTTCACGGTAAACGTACTGCTTGTCTCCTCTCGGATGAGTTAACAGAGGGGATTGATCGCTGGTCCAATGCCCTAATCGGTTTCGTTTTGGGTTCGAAACCTTACTTCAACAGTTTAAAGAGATTCGTGCAAAGGATCTGGACGCCAAAAGGGCACCTGGAAGTTTTAGGTCTAGCGAATGGCCTTTTCGTGTTCGATTTCAGTTGCGAAGAAGACAAACTCCGAATTCTCGAAGCTGGTCCCTGGTTCTTCGACAAAAAGCCCTTAGTGCTTAGACCTTGGTGCCCTTCCCTGAAACTGGAGAAACCTTTAATCTCTTCCCTTCCTCTTTGGCTCAAATTGCCTGGTCTTCAACTGCACCTATGGAAACGACGCTCAGCAGGCTTGCTAGCGTTATTGGAACCCCCTTGTACTCTGATAAAATCACTGCAGGGAAAGAACGGCTCTCTTTTGCCAGAATTTGTGTTGAGATTTCTGCCCGAGATGATCTTCCCGATTCCATTGATGCCTGATGGTTCCCTCATACAACAAAAAGTGGAGTATGACTGGACGCCCTTAAAATGTTCAAAATGTTGGTCGTTTGGGCACCTGGAATCTCATTGTTCTACTAAACAGGTTTATGTCCCGAAAACAGCTAATGTTTCAAACCCCCTGTATAGGACTAGAGAAGGTACTAGCAAATAACAGTGCCAGTTCTTCATTGGCAGGTTTTCAAGACTTCCGGATAAACGATCCGCCCATTTTAGATGCCTTTGTGGATGATTTGGGGGTTGATGTTCCCCACAAATCAAGGTCTGAGATGAGCGATCCAACTCTTGATGTGGTTGGTTCGGCGGCTGCAAATGATGATGATTCAGCAGGGGAAGAGTCGGTTGGTACTGATTTGGAGGGAAAATTCAATGAGATAGGTTCTAAAGGTCTTGATGAGGACGAAGACTCAGTGAGTGCTGGTTTGGAAGACCTAGGACACTTTGCTTCTTATCGTCCATCTCCTATTCGACGTTTTGCCTCTTTGAAAGAAAAAGATGCTGCCCTTAGAAGTAATCCCTTATTGGACTGGGAGATCCAGGACACCGCAGACTGCATAGATGACTCAGCCCTTCTGCTAGCCTCCAGTCCGGACAAGCCTCGACCTCTTCTGAGTTCTAGCCCCCCCTCTGAGTTGAAGTCCTACCTTGGTCCCAAGAACTCTGCTCCAGGAAAGGTGGGACAATTTTCTAGTCCAAATTGTTTTGATGCTCTCTCAAACCTGCAGGATGTCGACGCCTCCTCTGCCCATCCTGGGGAGTCTCCCCTCCTCTAAGCTCTGCCTTTTTATGAATAAAATCGCTGCCTGGAATATCCGCGGCCTTAATGATCCGCTCAAGCAAGCGGAAATTTGTAAACTTATTGCAGCTCAACGTCTTTCTATGATTACGATTCTGGAAACGTATGTTCGCAAAAATAAATCCCTGAGAATTCTCAAAAAGATAGCTAGAGATTGGTGCTATGCCGATAACTACGATCACTCAACCTATGGTCGAATTTGGGTTATGTGGAATCCAAATGTCTGTCAAGCTCACATTGTTCATTCCTCGGATCAGCTCATTCACTGCCATGTTACAGACGTTGCAACCGACTTGGATTGTTTGGTAACTTTTATTTATGCTTCAAATCATGAAACTGATCGTGTTTCTTTGTGGGCAGATTTGATAAATTTAGCCAGCCCAACAATGCCTTGGATAATGCTTGGAGACTTCAATGTAGTTCGTTTCCAAAATGAGAAAATAGGGGGTGCCCCGTTCCAGCCTCGGAACTCTCGGCCTTTTAACAATTGTCTTCAGCAGCTTGGCATGTTTGACATCAAGAGCAGAGGCCTTTTCTGCACTTGGAGCAATTCCTCCACTGTTGGGTGTCGTTGTATCCAATGTAAGCTAGACCGGGTGCTTATAAACATTCATTGGTGCACAAGATTTATTGCCTCGGAAGCTGACTTCCTTCCCCCTGGTATCTCAGATCATACTCCTATGGTGGTGTTGATCAGTCCACCCCATCCTATGGGTAGGAAGCCTTTCAAAATTTTCAACTTTTGGGCAGAACATGAAGAGTTCAAGGCTCTAGTCTCAACTGCTTGGCACATCGAGGTTGAAGGAAATCCCATGTTCAAACTAGTGCAAAAGCTGAAAGCTCTCAAAGCCAAGCTACGTGTTTGGAGCAAAGACCGATTCAGTAATATCAATTCCCGTGTCACCCATGCAAAGCAAGAGCTCAATTCGGTTCAGTCCCAACTCAATCTCAATCCTTCTGATGACGCTCTCATTGCCGAGGAAAGACGCCTTATTCGGGAGTTCAACTTCTTTGCTAGGGCTGAAGAGGCTTCTATCCATCAAAAGTCCAGAATTTCATGGCTCTCTTTGGGAGACAACAACACCAAATTTTTCCACCAAAGCATGGCGTCTCGGAGAGGATATAACAGGATCTCATCCATTCAAGTTGATGAGGTCACCCTCAACAGTGAAGAGGCTATTAACGAAGCTAGAACTAGATTTTTCACGGATCTCCTTTCTCAGCCTGCCGAGGAGACTGCTCCCAACTATGATGATTTCCCAAGGCTTCGATCTATCAATCCTCTTGATTTTCCTATGCTCACTAACTCTATATCTCCTAATGAGATAAAGTGGGCCTTTTTCGACTGCGATGATGATAAAGCACCAGGGCCGGATGGATTTACTGCTCTTTTCTTTAAGGTCTGTTGGGATATCATTGAAAGTGATATGGTTTCAGCTATCCTAAATTATTTCAGGTCCTCTAGAATGTTAACTGAGATCAATTCAACTTTGATCACACTCATTCCAAAAGTGGCCAGACCAAACACCTTCGCGGATTTTCGGCCCATCTCTCTTTGCAATACCATTTACAAATGCATCTCAAAAATTCTGGCAAGGAGATTAAAGCTAGTCCTCCCTTCTATTATCAGTGCCAACCAATCCGCTTTCATCAAAGGCCGCAACATCTCCAATTGTATTCTCCTAACTCATGAGCTGGTTAGGAACTATCATCGTGATAAAGGGACCTCTCGAAGTGCTATCAAGATAGATCTCAAGAAAGCTTTTGATACTGTTCACTGGGACTACATTATTACCATGCTGCAAATGATGGAATTCCCACCCACTTTCATCCATTGGCTATTACCGTGTTTTACCACTCCAAGCTTTTCCGTTCTCATAAATGGAACTCCCCAAGGATATTTCAGAAGTTCCCGAGGGCTGCGTCAAGGAGATCCTCTCTCCCCCCTCCTCTTTGTCATAGCCATGGAAGGTTTCTCGGCTCTCCTGGATCAGGCTATGCATGCCAGACTGATCAAACCCCATCTGGGTGTGAAAATCCCTTAATCTCGCACATTAGTTTTGCTGATGATTTGTTTGTCTTCCTTAAAGTAGACCTTTCTTCGGTGACCAAGCTCGGCAGCATACTAAATACTTTTTCTTCCTTATCGGGCCTGCATCCAAATCACCAGAAGAGTCAAATGTTTTTTGCTGGAACATCTACACTCCTCAAATCAGCTTTCAAGAGAATCTTAAACTTCCAGATTGGAACGCTGCCAGTTAAGTATTTGGGATTGCCGCTAATTTCAGGGCGTCTAACTGCCTCTCATTGTCAACCACTGATTGATAGGATTCTCGCCAAAATCCAAAGCTGGAAAACCCATTTCTTATCTTATGCGGGTCGTGCTGAGCTTATCAAATCGGTGTTAAACAGCCTTCATATTTACTGGACAAAACTTCTCATCCTCCCTAAAGCTATATCCAAGCATATAGAACAAATCTTCTGCAAATTTCTTTAGTCTGGCCCAGATCTTCGGAGGAAAATTCATCCAATTGCCTGGTCGGTTGTCTGCTGTCCCAAGTTAGAGGGAGGATTGGGGATTAGAAAATTATCAGAGTGGAACAAAGCTGGAATGCTCAGGCAAGTCTGGAGCATAGTGACTCGTGTGGACAGTCTATGGGTCAAATGGTGCTATGCTAAGTTGATTCGAAATAAATTCTTTTGGACTATCAAATGCCCTTCTGACTGCTCCTGGATATGGCGAAAGCTTCTCCAATCCCGCCACCTTGCAAAAGGTATTATCACCCACTCTGTCTCCAACGGAGCTAATACCTATCTATGGCATGACCCGTGGCACCCTATGGGCATTCTCTATGATCGTTTTGGTCACCGTATACAATATGATTCAGGCCTACCTAGCGATGCTACCGTAGCCACCATTCTGTCAAATTCTGAATGGGATACACCTCCAGCAATCTCAATTGATCTTCTCACTATCTGGAACGAGTTACACAAGATTGAAATCAATTCTTCTTTGAATTCAGATTGAATCATCTGGACTGCAAACAGTACAGGCACCTACTCTCTTAAATCAGCATGGAATAGCATTCGAGTTCATAACCACTCTTTCCCGAGGTGGTGTAACGACCCCAAAATCCTACAAAGCTAAAATAGGACTTTGGGATCGCCACATTACTTAAACCTGCTTAAAATCCATGACATGTAAGGCACACTAACACGAGTCTCCAAAAATGAGGATAATAAAATTTCTGGTATATAAATTATAATAAAATAGCAAAAGTCTACGGTAAACATATACCACTCACTCTAAAACCAAAGAGTCTGATACACAACTATAAAAGTCTATTAAGCAACATCTACTCAAGTCTAATACAACTCTCTCAATCAAATGAAATAAAAACTAAGAGGTGTAGCCACCCAAGTCTCTGGCTCCCTCATCAGAAGGCTCACCTTCACCTCCTTCCTCTGCGTATGTTTCCTCAACCCACGGCTCCGCCGTGTACTCCTGCTCTAAACCTGCCAAGACAAAGTCCGGCTGAGTACAAAGGTACTCAGTGTATATAAAATCCAACCAACAATAATAATATACCTGCACTTAGTCAGAAACATATCCAATAACATAATAACATAATCAGAGTGCGGAAGAACGTGTGCGCATATACATCATATCATCACCTTGACTCGTGTACTTGTGAGAATCTTAGACTTGGAAGACAATACACTTATGAGTTGATTATGCTTATGAGACCACGTGCTTGTGAGATGCTTATGCTTATGCACTTATTCAGGTCATACAATGATGTGACATGCCGTTCTTAGCGGATACGGACCATGTCTAAGAATCAGGTTGACATGCCGTTCTTGGAGGATACGGACCATGTCATGCTTATGCTTATTCAGAATGTCATACGTATGCCATGCTCATGCTTGTGGTCCACATGTGTGACTTGTGAGACTCTTATCTTAACATACACGTGCTTATGTGCTTAAGTGTCGAAATTAACGTTCGAGTCGGTAATTGCTTAGATTCCGATTTCCCACCATGGAAACTCCACTATATGTCCCATACCAAATAGTTAAAGAATTCCCGGTTTGAGAGATGTTCCTCTAAGTTCTTACCTTCCCGACTATCAATTCCCATGCAAGAAATTAAGTATACTTAACAAACAATCATATATATATTTCTTATCATAATTCTTAACATCATTTATAATCCATTTACCACAATTTCATAAAAGTATCATAGCATTTATTCTCACAGACATTTTCACAAACACCTTGAGTATACATAATATGAATCCATTGTTTCTCTACCTTTTCATGCATTCATCAAATCATAATTCCATCCATACAATCCATATATTCATCCACATCCACAAATTAATCCCATCCTCCATACATTTCCCATCCTCCATACATTCTATCCACATTTAATCCACATTTCCAATCCACATATCCATCCATAATTAGCTTGCTTCTTAGAAAATTAGGGAAAATGCATCAAACATCTATTTCTACCATTCCTAGCATCTTAACATTCACAAAACCTTAAAATAAAGTTGATTAGGATAGTATATCGACCTTAGGAATCCTTCCCTTGGATTCAAAACGCTCCCGAGACGATTTGGAGAAGCTTTGAGGACGATCTCCAAGCTTTCCTCTCAATCTTCTACCAATCTCCTTCCTCTCCAAGCAACCCTCTCTCAAAACCCTAGGGTTTCTCCCCCTTTTTGCCAAATTAGGTTAGAACTAGGTAGAGTATTTTAATATTTCGAGTAGGACCCCCTATTTATAGCCCCAAGGTCTGAGAACAAAAAGACCAGAACGCCCATACTAAAATTCTTTAAAAATCACGAAAGACCGAGCGATCGGTGGTTATGACCGATCGATCGGTTCTCAACCGAGCGATCGGTGCTCTTGACCGGGCGATCGGTCAAAAAAGCACTCTCTGGAAATTTTCCCCATACAAAATTCTGGACCAATCGATAGATACCGATCGATCGGTTTTAGACCGATCGATCACTACTTCTGACCAAGCGATCGGTTGCCTATAGATTTTTGACCCGCTTTACTGTTTCGGCCATAACTTTTGACTCGTTCGTCGGATTTTGACGATTCAACTTGCGTTGGATTCGTCTTTCGAAAACGAACATTTCTGGCATTTAGAATTTCTAATTTCCACTTAAATAATAGACTAAATTGTCCCCAAAGTTGACTGATCTGTAATTCCATTAGATAAAACCCACCATTGACTTGGCTTAAACTCAAAATAAGGAAAAACATTAAACATGAACTTCGAAGAGGGTTCCAACACCTTTCTAATGGTTCAAGAATCACTCAATTCCAGTAAACGGTGCCAAAACTAGAGCTTCCTAAAGTTTAGGGTGTGATATGACATCCCTCCGTTACAAGTTTGATTAGGCCTAGTTTACACCACACCAAATAAACATATAATACAATAAACATCAAAACATCATAAGGACTATAATACCCCTAATACAATGAAGTAAAACATGAAAAAGATTCGGGGTCTCTACAGGTGGTGTCTGCTTTGGTCAGGTCAGTACATACCTCGACAATCTTTTATCTCCTGGCTAGCGCTCTCGAATAGCCTCCAAACTCAGGATCGCCTTTTAAGGCTCAACATCTTAACTCGCTCAAGATGTGTATTTTGCTGGGCTTCAACGGAAAATACAGCACATATTTTCTTTGCATGCAGCTTCTCCTATCAGATTTGGAAACATGTTTTACAGCTCTGCGGTTACCCCTCTCACTTGATTCTCCCTTGGGACCGTGAGGTTGAATGGGCTGCAAAGGAATTCCATGGTCTAAATCTAATCCAGAATATCAAACAAGTTGCGTTTTGTGCCACCATATATCACATCTGGGCTGAACGAAACAGCAGAATTTTCATGAACTCTTCCAAACACCCTGAGCAAGTTCTTCACAGCATCATCACAAACACTAGATTCAAGATCAGCGCCTCAACTGATCAAGTGGAAGACATGGACTGCAATAGAACTTTTCTTTCAAAATGGCAGCTCTTCCCTCGCTACTTTCATAAGCCCCAGCTGTGGTGTACCTGGTCACCACCACCATTTGATCATTGGGTCCTTAACAGTGACGGATCCGTCAGAGCTGGAGGAGCAGGTTTTGGGGGTATCATACGGAACCACAGAGGCGATCCCTTGGTTGCCTTTGCTACCGGGATAGAAGAATCGGATATTCTCAAGTTAGAAATCATGGCAATCGCGCGTGGTCTAGAAATTGCAAAGGATTATAGAGTTCAAAACCTCGTAATTGATTCTGACTCCTTACAAGCTACCAGACTTCTCTCCTCTTCGCTTGAACCCCCTTGGACTTTAAGTAACCTCATAGCTTACTGCAAACACCTCTTGGCAGATTTTTCCTCATTCACCATTCATCATATATGGCGAGAAAGCAACGCATGAGCTGATTTTTTGGCAAAATTTTGTACTTCTATCTCTTCTATAGTTCTTATCCCTACTGAATTCCCCTCTGTCCTTTCTTCTATTCTTGAGAAGGATAGAGTGGGCTGTAAAGTCCTAAGATTGTAATTCTTCTTCTTTTATATATCGGGTCGGGGTCCGCCTAACCCCAGCTTACCTTCCAAAAAAAAATGCATATATACTTAGAGGTTTGGTTAGTCTTCCGCTGTGCTATGTTAAGTTTATGCTTCCACTATTATGCCCTATCTGTATATGCTCCAGGTAATTTGCAGGTTAGTTTGTCAAGCAAGTCATGTAAGTCGTCCAAGATTCACTCTAACTCTTAGGGTGGGTTTTGGGTCGCGATAGAAGTGGTATCAGAGCTTAGGCTTTAGGTCTTTAGGGTCACTTAGAATCTAGTACCACAGCTTGACAAGAGCATATGGTGGGAAACAAGTTAGGAAGGAAGTAAGTCGGAAGCGAGTTATGTTCCAAGTGTAAGACTAAACTTTAGTCTTAGTCTAAAGGGTTGTTTCAACCAAGTACGGGTCTTAGGGACGCTAGAACACCAAAGTATAATACTATGAATACACTGATGGTTGTGATGCGATGTTTATTAATATTATACAACTAATACAAATTGAATTAATGTGAAATGGAACTGTGATAAATTGTGGTTTCGAGTTTGACTCATGTGGTGCTATTGTTCTTAGGACTTTAGTCATGAGGCAGGGCACACAGGGTCATGGGCCACACACCAGAACTTCCTCTTCTTCACGAGATGAGGATGAGCAGCCGGACCTCTATCAGGTCTTAGGCTCTATTGTTGAGACACTCGCCATACTAGCGGCTCGGTAGACTATACCATCATCAGCGGCACCTACTCCATTGCCCGCAGCTCCAGCACATCGTACCGTTGGAGTTGAGGCATTCCGGAGACTGAAGCCTCCATCATTCCATGGAAGTGTGGACCCTCTTGCTGCAGAGGCATCACCTGGTTGTCCACCTTGAGGACGCGAGCTTTGACCATGCAAGGTTAACCCTGGACTTGGGAAGAGTTCAAGGATACTTTTTATAAGAAATACTTTCCGGTTGGAGAACAGGAAAAGAAAGAGAGAGAATTCATCAACCTTGAGCAAGGTTCGATGTCTATGGCCGCTTATGAGGCCAAGTTCTCGAAGCTATCACGCTTCGCGACTCATATGATCGCCACCCCTAGGAGGAAGGATAATAGAAGAGTTTGGTGTACAAAATTTTGCTAAAAAGTCAGCTCCTCTGTTGCTTTCTCGCCAAATGTGGTTGATGGGATGCGAACGGAATCTAGTGAGTAAATGCTTGCAATGCGAGATAAGATTACAAAGGAGCCATGGTGGTTCACTCAAGTAGTTCAGATATCAAGTGGCTAGTAAGGAATCTGAATCAATAATAATGTCTTGGACGTTGTGCTCAGTAGCAATTTCAATCCCTCTAACAATGGCCAAAATTTCCATTTTGGGTATGTCAGTATCCATAACCCCTTCTGCATAGGCAAATAGGGGAGTCCCATGGTTATCCCTCAAAATACCTCCTAGGCCCGCCCCCCCATTCCTAACAGAACCATCAGTATTGAGCACCCAGTGATTTTGGGGCAGAGGAGTCCACTTGCACCACTGATCAGGCTTAGAGATATAGTTGCATTGAATGTGCCATTGGGCTATAAAATTTTGGTTTGAGTCGGAGTCAATAATTTGGAAGTTTCCTAATTCAAACTTGAGGTGAGTGTCCGAAATAATGTTGTTGACAAGTTCATCAGTTGGTTGGGAGATGTTGGAGAATATGCGATTGTTCCTTTCGCACCATATGTGATAGATGGTTCCTCAAAATGCCGTTCTTTTAATGCTTTGAGGTAAAGAAGTAACATGGAATTCCTTAGCAGCCCACTTAGCTTCACGGTTCAAAGGAAGGATCTGCCTGCCAGAGTGACCACAAAGAACAAGGATTTGAATCCATATCTGCCAAGGGACGGGACAATCGAAGAATAGGTGGTTTATGCTCACCATTTGCCCAGCAAAAAAAACAACGGGATTGAGAAATGATGTTGAGGCGAAGCAGGTGATCCTGGGTTTGTAAGCTGTTGGATAGAGCTAGCCAGGCAATGAATGAGTGCCTCGAGATGCTGAGGGAAAACCAAACCAGATTCCACCAAGGTATAGGGGATGATCGAGAGCGGATGTTGTCCCAAGCTGATTTAAGGGAGTAATTACCGTTGCTATTGGGTGTCCAAATTACATGATCTGATGGGAGAGAAGAGTTAATTATTATGAAGGGGAGTTCATCCCAAACTGTCATCAAATCAACAAAGATAGCTAGTGGAGGATCCCATGTAGCACTAGACAAAATTTCAGCAACTTTCGCCTCATGAGGCAGCCCTGAGTCATATTGTAAATGGTCACCATAGATTTCCGATAGGATGCCTAGAGGGTGCCACGAGTCATACCATAGAGCTGTTGATGATCCATTTGCAATGGAGTAAGTGATATAGTGTTTGGCGAGACCACGAACTTGAAGAATCTTCCTCCAAACCCAGGAGTAGTCAGAAGGGATTTTAAGAGTCTAGAAATGAATCTTGCGGATCAGGTACTTGTAACACCATTTAACCCACAAGTTGTCGGTTTGGGTAACAATAGACCAGAGTTGGCGCATGATTCCAGATTTGTTCCAGTCAGAGAGCTTCCGAATACCCAAACCACCATCATCTTTTGGCCCACAGATAGAAGCCCATGCTATTGGGTGTATTTTCCTCAGCAAATCTGGGCCTGAGCATAGAAAATATCAGCTGATCTGTTCAATCTTTTTGGTGATGGATTTAGGGAGGATAAGGAGCTTGGTCCAGTAGATGTGAAGATTGTTCAGAACATATTTGATGAGTTCAACACGCCCAACAAATGAGAGGAATCTGCCTTTCCAACTTTGCACTTTGGACATGAGCCTATCAATCAGAAGTTGGCATGTTGACGCTAAGAGCCTCCCTGAGATTAGGGGAAGCCCCAAGTATTTAACAGGCAAACTTCCAATATGGAAATTCAGGAGCCTCCCTCGAGGTTCGCTAAGCTCAATGCCGCAAAACGAGCGATATCTCTATTTTTTAACCCCCGAAAGTGAAATGGTTTTCCTTCTACCGGCTTGAAGAGTACCATCTTCTCAAAGCAAGCTACATGCCCATGATGTGCTGCTAACCAATCCATTCCCAATATAACATCAAAGTCTTGAAATCCCAGGACGATGAGATCAACCGCCAACTCGTGGCTTCCAACTTGGACCACACTATTTCTATACACTTTATCTGCCAATACTGTTTTGCCGAGAGGAGTCGAAATGGCTAACTCCGGTTCTAGCTGAGTAGGCTCCACAGAAAAGCCTTCTGAAAAACTCGGCGAGAAAAACGAATGAGTAGACCCGGTATCAATCAACACTCGAGCCAAACACTCATTGACTAGTAGGGTTCCTGAAATTTTAACTAGCGGAGTTAATCCATGCATCAACAGTGTATACATGTAGGTATATATACATATATAACATGCCAAGTACGTACACAATCAATTAATACTTAACAGTTTAATTTACGGATAATTAAATAAGCTACAACTGCGTACCTTGCACTACATCGTCAAATGCAAGTGCATCACCCTCTGTTAAGGCAAAAACTCGCCCCTGGTTTGCCTGGCGAGACTGAGGTGTAGACCGGGTAGTCTGAGATGACGCCTGATATGATCCTGCTGGGCGTGCTGGTGGCCTAATCCCCTGAGACTGGCCTGGTAAAAAGTGTAGACCTCGTGTGTATAGGTCGGAGGGGCCGGAGGTGGAGCATACCTCATCGTCTGAGGTGCAACAGGCCGTGGGGTCGGAGGGGCCGGAGGTGGAGCATACCTCTACTTGTGAGGGAAGGGAGACCCTTCTTCCTAGAATGCTCATGCTTGTCCTTCCACTTGTGAGATTCACTTGTGAGATGCACTTGTGAGGGAAGGGAGACCCTTCTTATGATATGTATGCACTTGCGAGGGAAGGGAGACCCTTCTTATGAAAATGCATGATTGTCTTGTCCTTGCCAAAAGCGAGGTAAAACATATCGTAGGATATGCCCCACCTCTAAATCCCATTCTTGAAAACCTTGGTAAATCATGTCATGTATGCGTGCTTATGAGGTCGTGTGCATACTTGCATTTGGAATTAAATATGGCATTTGAGTAATTCATAACACATAACATCAATGATTTGAGCAATTTAGTATTCATATCATTTAGGGAAAGCGAACAATCACACTATCATGACCCTAGCAATTTCCATAAACCTTAAACATGCAATTTCTTAATTTATTATTCATTTCATTCACCTTGGCATTTCATCAAACATGGTGCATTCATTATTTATTAACCCTACAACATGCTTTTCTAGGTGGGTTATGCTCACATCATACGTGTTTGTTCATTATGGATACAATGCCCTCCCCATTTCATTCATCACATCATTTCACACGGGCATCCAATCGCCAATTCCGTCTCCAGTCACCATTCACACCCATCCATCTCATAGCACATGTGTAAATGAAAGAAAACAAGGAGAAATAAAGGAAAAGAAGGAACTATAACTAGGAGGGTAGCAAGAAGTACCGACCTTGAAGAAATGAGGAAGAAACCCCTTCCAAAAACGACCGTGAGGTGCTGCCCTAGCTTGGGGAACGTTCTCCACGGGTGCTTGAGCCGTGATCTTGGAGAAAAGCCGGACTTGAAGTGATCTAGGGTCTCAAAACCCCTTTGATTCTTCTCCAAAAGCAAAACCCTAGCTTAGGAAACCCTTTCTCCTCTTTTCTAATCTCCCAAATCTTCTAAGTGTTGAGAATGAGCCCTAAAGGCTCGGGCGATCTTATATAAGAAAGGGTATAACACCCGAATGTCGAAAATGCCCTTAGTGAAAATTCTGCAAAACGCGAGGACCGAGCGATCGGTGTTTATGACCGATCGATCGGTTGCCTACCGCGCGATCGGTGTGTTGACCGAGCTCTCGACCAAAAATCAACTCTCTGGAAAATTTCCCCATACAAAAATCTTGACCAGTCGATAGCTACCGATCGATCGCTCTATGGACCGAGCGATCGGTTGCCTGCAGGTCCAGACTGTTTTGGCCATATCTTTTGACTCGCTCGTCGGATTTTGACGATTCAACTTGCGTTGGGTTCGTACTTCGAAAAAGAACATTTTTGACGTTTCAAAATTTTTAATTTCTTCCTTATTTATTAATTGTACTACTTTAAAGGCAAAATGGCTATTAAAGTGTCATGCATTAAATGTGAAAAGGTCCGGGGCTCTACATCCTCGCCCCCTTACAAAAATTTCTTCCTCGAAATTTAGACGCTACTTGCATTACAAACCAAAAAGAAAATTACAAGTCATATACAAACTTATACAAAAACTCATTCAATTAATTCTGGGTTGATGAATTCCCTCTTCTTGGACACTGTCTCTGAATTGGCCTCGACCAATAAGGCCTTGTCTACTACCTCAGGGTAGGTAGCATGTTTGAAAACCGAAACCTTCTCCATGATAACATCTTTGAGCCCTTGCTCAAACCTTCTTGCCTTCATTGCCTCGGTGGCAACCATGTGAGTCGCGAAGCATGATAGCTCCGAGAACTTGGCCTCGTATTGAGCCACCGTCATCAAACCTTGCTCGAGGTTGATGAATTCTCTCTCTTTCTTTTCCCGTGCTCCAATCGGAAAATACTTCTTGTAAAAAGCGTCATTGAACTCATCTCAAGTCCAAGGTTGACCCTGCATGGTCGAATCTCGCGTCCTCAATGCGGAAAACCACCAATGGTGGGCTTCGCCCTCTAGCATGAAAGCTGCCCATGCTACTCTCTCCTCCTCTGTGGGTGAGAGGACTGTAAAAATCTTCTCCATCTGCAGGATCCACACCTCCGCAGCAAGAGGGTCCACACTCCCATGGAAGGATGGAGGCCTCAATCTCCTGAATGCCTCAACTCCAGCGGTACGATGTACTGGAGCTACGGGCGGTGGAGTAGGTGCCGCTGATGCCGGTATAGTTTGCCGAGCCGCCAGGATGGCGAGTGTCTCAGCAATAGAGCCTAAGACCTGAGAGAGGTCCGGCTGCTCATCCTCATCCCGTGAAGAAGAGGAAGCTCTGGTGGTATGTGGTCCACGACCCCGTGTGTTCCGTCTCATGACTAAAGTCCTGAGAACAATAGCACCACATGAGTCTCACTTGAAACCACAGTTTATTTCAATGTTGTTTCACAATAATTCAATTTGTATTAGTTGTATAATACTAATATACAGCACATCAAGTCATCAGAGTATTCATCACATTATACTTATACTTTAGTGTTCTAGCGTACCTAGGACCCGTACTTGGTTAAAGCAACCATTTTAGACTAAGACTAAAGTTTAGTCTTACACTTGGAACCAGACTCGCTCCCGACTTACTTCCTTCCTAACTTGTTTCTTAACATATGCTCTTGTCAAGCCGTGGTATAAGATTCTAAATGACCCTAAAGACCTAAAGTCTAGGCTCTGATACCACTTCTGTCGCGACCCAAAACCCACCCTAAGAGTTAGAGTGAACTTTGAACGTCTAATCATGGCTTACATGACTTGCTTGACAAACCAACCTGCAAAAACCCACAGAGCATATACAATAGAGGATATAAACAGCGGAAGCATAACTATAAGACACAACGGAAGTCTAACAAACCTCTAAGTATATACACATGGTCCAAGTTTTAATACAAAGAAATCAAAACAAAGAAAGTGCGGACATGCCGGCCAAAATACATTGATATAATCACTCATGCTCACCCACAGCTAATCCACTCAGAATCTAACACCACCTACTGATAACCCTCTACGGGAGGTTCCTCCAAAGGCTCCTCGACGTACTCCTCCTCCACCCATGGACCAGGAGCACAAACATCAAATGGAGCAGCAGCTCCCTCAGAACCTGCCGACATAAGAAGTACGGCTGAGCATGAAATACTCAGCGGGTACTAAGCACTAACCAACAGTCATAGCATACGGATAGCATACATAAAGCATGAAACAATTCACACATATAAAGCAGGAATGATTCATATCATGACAATAAGGTAAAGCAATATAGTTCATCATGTTGCATTCATAAAAGCCGGTAAAACCCTTGAAATTTTGTGCACTTGACTTGACTGAAATTACCCTTTTTATGCTTGAAACCTTGTCTACCGTGTCATGCGTGTATCATGCTTGCTTCATGCGTGTATTATGCTTGTTTGTTCTGAAAAGTAATCTACTTGTGAGAGAAGGGAGACCCTTCTTCCTAGAATGCTCATGCTTGTCCTTCCACTTGTGAGATTCACTTGTGAGATGTCCTTGTGAGATGCACTTGTGAGGGAAGGGAGACCCTTCTTATGATATGTATGCACTTGCGAGGGAAGGGAGACCCTTCTTATGAAAATGCATGATTGTCTTGTCCTTGCCAAAAGCGAGGTAAAACATATTGTAGGATATGCCACACTTCTAAATCCCATTCTTGAAAACCTTGGTAAATCATGTCATGTATGCGTGCTTATGAGGTCGTGTGCATACTTGCATTTGGAATTAAATATGGCATTTGAGTAATTCATAACACATAACATCAATGATTTGAGCAATTTAGTATTCATATCATTTAGGGAAAGCGAACAATCACACTATCATGACCCTAGCAATTTCCATAAACCTTAAACATGCAATTTCTTAATTTATTATTCATTTCATTCACCTTGGCATTTCATCAAACATGGTGCATTCATTATTTATTAACCCTACAACATGCTTTTCTAGGTGGGTTATGCTCACATCATACGTGTTTGTTCATTATGGATACAATGCCCTCCCCATTTCATTCATCACATCATTTCACACGGCATCCAATCGCCAATTCCGTCTCCATTCACCATTCACACCCATCCATCTCATAGCACATGTGTAAATGAAAGAAAACAAGGAGAAATAAAGGAAAAAAAGGAACTATAACTAGGAGGGTAGCAAGAAGTACCGACCTTGAAGAAATGAGGAAGAAACCCCTTCCAAAAACGACCATGAGGTGCTGCCCTAGCTTGGGGAACGTTCTCCACGGGTGCTTGAGCCGTGATCTTTGAGAAAAGCCGGACTTGAAGTGATCTAGGGTCTCAAAACCCCTTTGATTCTTCTCCAAAAGCAAAACCCTAGCTTAGGAAACCTTTTCTCCTCTCTTCTAATCCCCCAAATCTTCTAAGTGTTGAGAATGAGGCCTAAAGGCTCGGGCGATCTTATATAAGAAAGGGTATAACACCTGAATGTCGAAAATGCCCTTAGTGAAAATTCTGCAAAACGCGAGGACCGAGCGATCGGTGTTTATGACCGATCGATCGATTGCCTACCGAGCGATCGGTGTGTTGACTGAGCTCTCGACCAAAAATCAACTCTCTGGAAAATTTCCCCATACAAAAATCTTGACCAGTCGATAGCTAGCGATCGATCGGTTTTGGACCGATCGATCGCTCTATGGACCGAGCAATCGGTTGCCTGCAGGTCCAGACTGTTTTGGCCATATCTTTTGACTCGCTCGTCGGATTTTAACGATTCAACTTGCGTTGGGTTCGTACTTCGAAAAGGAACATTTCTGACGTTTTGAAAATTTCAATTTCTTCTTTATTTATTAATTGTACTACTTTAAAGGCAAAATGGCTATGAAATGTCATGCATTAAATGTGAAAAGGTCCGGGGCTCTACAAAGTGAGAGATCTCTCCAGAGGTGGTTTCGGTCGGAATCTCTATTTGAAGCATAAATAAAAGTGACCAAAAAATCAGAGGCTGTGCTTGGCACAAAAACATGGCAGTGGATATATTGATCAAACACACTAAGGACCTACATTTGAAGAACTGAGGGATCCCATATCACCCATATTCTCCCCAGAGGGGAATGATCATAATTTGTAGCAATACACTAGCCTCGCGCAACCTTTGTGAGAGTTTTCAAACAATTGATCTTTCGAACCCGTGATTCCAGAATAGCCATCAAAGGGAGTTTGTGCATAGTAATCAGTTTTCTAATCTCAGCTTGCTTCAAAGGATCATTTAAATCACGAATGTTCCAGGCTGCGAGCTTATTCATCAGAATGAAACAAATTAAGAACAGTTGACCCCACCAGCAGGGCTATTGTGCAAAGATCGATTTGTGCTGAGCAAGCTGGGTAGGTCCAGCTGAGACACTGAATCAGGAACCAAAATAGAGCAATCATTGCTAGGCCGAGACTTCAGTTTACGCGACCTTGAAGAAGGAGGTTGGCTTAAGCTGGAAATATCATCTTCACCCAGAGTATTCAAAACATCAAAGTGATTGGGGCTGGAAACACTACAGTCATGATTCAGAACCATTTGATTTGGTCCTAGGTAGGCATTTGGGTTAGGGTCCTTGGATGGTGAAAAACGAGGCTTGTCAGGGGATGAGGAGAGTAGAGCATGTTGTTCAAAATCAAAATAGGGGTTTTCTTGAAGCTCCCAGTCAATAAGAGGGTTTCTATTGATTGTTTCATCTCGGTCTTTGAAAGAGGCAAACCGTCAAACAGGGGATGGGTGATAAGAGGTGAACTTCGAAAGAAACGTCATCCTCATCCTCCACATCCGGTGTTACTACATCACCCTTTGAAGCAGATACGAGATCAACGATTCCTTCACCATCATTCCCATCTACAGCCTCGTCCTCTCCATCTGAATTTGCAGTCAAAGTGGGCTCACTCATGAGAGAGCGACTTCGAGGTTGCTAAACATTCCCATCAGCGGGGGCTTTAGCATCCACATTTGTAGGAGTGGTGAAGACATCGCTCTTATTTTTGGGGATCAAGATTTGCTTCGTATCACATTTCGCTTCAATGTGACCAAAAGTTGAGCACCTTATGCAGCGAAGAGGTTTCCAATCATATAGCACTCTTTGTTTAAACTTGGATCCACCAGGATTCTGGACTACGATTGAGTCAGGCTCAGCAGAAGCAGAGACCTCAACAGAAATTCGAGCATAGGAGAGACGCTCCCTATCCACGGTAACTTTATCTGTGAAAAGAGAGTTTCTGATGGCACTGGCCAGACGACTAAGCAGACGCTAGCCCCAAAGGTGAAGTTGAAGGCCGGGGAGCTTTATCTAGAGGGGAATCGAAGAAATCAGAGGTTTTTCCAGCTTGAGACAAGGGGTCCAGGGCCTAAGGATTAGGGTTTTTTGGTTAAAAAACCAAGGCCCAGCTTCAAGGATTCAGAGTTTATCTTCTTCGCAACTGAAATCAAAGATGAAGATTCCGTTTTCCAGAGAAGAGACCATCAGATTTCCTTTGGCAGCCAAAGCTTTGAGAACAAAGTTCCTTAAGCTCTAAAAATAGGGCTTTGGACCAAGAACAAAACCCACGCGCTCGCCAGACCAGGTCGAAATGTCTTCTTCAGTTTCGGATGAAGGGCACAGCACGACCTTCACTCCGTTTTTGAAATAGGGCAGATAAAATCAAGAGATAAGCCATTAGATTTTGCTCTGTTAGAAGCAAACAAAGCAGACCAAGGGCGAACAGGTGGACCACCATCCCGAGCAAGAACAGAGTCTGAGGCCCCTGCCGACAGGCCGGTAGTTGCATCCATGGATGGATCGAGAAACCAAATTGAGACTGAAACCAGATCGAGACCAATTTCCTGGTTTAGTGCTGTTACAATCTCTTGTTATGCTACCAATGACTCATTCTCAACAGGAAGGTTGGTCAAGGATCTTGGCAAGAGGTGAGGGGAAGATTGGACTGGATGAGCACATGGATAGCCTTTAGACATAAGCTTCCTTGTCAAAGACATAGTTAGGACTTAGGGAGTAATGAGGCAAAGGCCAACTTAGATCAGGTACTAGAAATAGTTGAAGTCTTTAACAAGATTGAGGCTCCCACTATTTCAGTATGTATAACATCTCTCAAACAAGTACCTTTATGTTCTTAACACATTCCGACAAAAAGGATAACAAAGAAATTTGGATGTTGGAGGAATATGATGTTCGTGTTGAATGGTTGGAGATGAACATGCACGGAGACTGATTTTATTCTTATAAAACATTGTCTATTATGCACCTTGTGTTTTAGTTTAGTAGTTTGATACTTTTATTGGTTACTATGTTTGGATTAAGTATTTTGTTATTAGATCTATGACAATTTTTGTTAACAACATGGAGATATCATACACTTTTTGTTATCATATGTTCTTTCTTATCATATGATAAAATATCATACAATTTTAAGTCACGTTATGTTATCAAATCTATGACACCAAAGCAGAAAAGGTTGCTTTGCATTATAGCCGCCAAGCTTTTGAAGGAATACAATGACAGTCACATAACTAGAGAACTATGTAGAACTTCAATTATGTCAGTACACGCTTTTGTGCATGATATATTAGATGGTCATCATACTACATGCATGGAGTTATTCCGGATGGAGAAACTTGTCTCTTTTTTTTTTGGAAAAGGAAAGCTGGGGTTAGGCAGACCCCAACCGAGGCAATCTCAGCTCATAATACATCCTTATGACTATTCAATCTGACCTAAAGCAACTTATGTGACTTAACCTACAGCGGCCCCTACACTTGAATTAAAATATAACTAAATCTGCATTGAAGGTAAAATAATCAACATGCTGTTATAACTATTTTTGGCCAATAAGTAATGTAAATTATATTTGATATAAGGAAGAGGGGTATGGAAGAAGCCATTAGAATGCATTTGGTGAGTATCCATTTGGAATCTGACTCATCTTGGGCTGTGCGTTGTATATACAAGGCATGTGTATGGCCTTGGAAATTTACCAAAGTTTTTATGGATATTGAAGTGCTAATTAGAACATTTGAAAGATTTTCCATTTGATTCGTGCCTCATGAAACAAACAAGGCCGCTGATTTCCTCTCTAAGTTTTGTAACTCTCCTAGTGAGATTTCCCTTGCTACTAATGAATTCCCCCTAGCTCTTGCTAAAATTGTTAGTGATAATGCTAGGGGCCATCAGTATTTAAAGTTGTAACTTTTTGTTTATTTTAATTTATCTGGTCGGGGTTTGCCTAACCCCAGCTTTCCTCCCCCCAAAAAAACATAAGGAAGAGGGAGAAACCCAATTACAAAATAATACATTGGTTCTTGGTCCCAAACCATCGTTTTTTTTTTTGGGAGAGGAAAGCTGGGGTTAGGCGGACCCCGACCAAATAAATAAACAAAGCAAAAATGTTCTTTAGATACTGATGTCCCCTAGCATCATCACTAACTATCTTAGCTAGAGCTAAGGGGAAGTCATCGGTAGCAAGGGAGATCTCACTAGGAGAGGTACAAAACTTGGATAGGAAGTCAGCGGCCTTGATTCATTCATGAGTACCTAATAGAGAATCTTACAATATTTCTAATAAGCATCTCAATATCCATCAGAACTTTTGTAAATTTCCAAGGCCATGTGTCGCGACCCAAAACCCACCCTAGGAGTTAGAGTGAACTTTGGACGACTAATCATGGCTTACATGACTTGCTTGACAAACCAACCTGCACAAACCCACAGAGCATATACAATAGAGGATGACAGCGGAAACATAACTATAAAACACAGCGGAAGTCTAACAACCTCTAAGTATATACACATGGTCTAAGTTTAATACAAAGAAATCAAAACAAAGAAAGTGCGGACATGCCTGCCAAAATACATGGATATAATCACTCATGCTCACCCACAGCTAATCCACTCAGAATCTAACACCACCTACTGATAACCTTCTACGGGAGGTTCCTCAAAAGGCTCCTCGACGTACTCCTCCTCCACCCATGGACCAGGAGCACAAATATCAAATGGAGCAGCAGCTCCCTCAGAACCTGCCGACATAAGAAGTACGGCTGAGCATGGAATACTTAGCGGGTACTAAATACTAACCAACAGTCATAGTATACAGATAGCATACATAAAGTAGGAAGCAAGTTGCATATATAGAACATGAACAATTTATATCATACAAGGAAGTAAAGCGATTTATATTCATGCTTGCATTCAGAAAGACTGATAAAACCCTTGAAAACATCGTGCACTTGACTTGACTTGAAATACCCTTTTGCGTGATTAGGAACTTGTTAACCGTGTCATGCTTGTCATGCTTGCATTTTCATAATTTAAACATGTTCACATGCCTAGTTGCCGTTCATAGTCCGTCGCAACTAGTACCCTATATGCAGATGGGTATGCCTAGTTGTCGTTCATAGCCCGTCGCAACTAGCATCCATGCGGAATGTGAATGCCTAGTTACCGTTCATAGCCCGTCGCAACTAGCATCCATGCGGAATGTGAATGCCTAGTTACCGTTCATAGCCCGTCGCAACTAGCATCCATGCGTGTAATGCCATGCAGAGTTATGCGTGTCATGTGATGCTATGCTATGCGTGTCATGCCATGCTATGCTATGCGTGTCATGCGATACTATGCATGTCATGCGAGGGGATGGGAGACCTTTCCCTATGAAATGCATGATTGTCTTGCCCTTGTCAAAAGCGAAGTGAAACATATCTTAGGATATGCCCCACCTCTACGCCCCATACTTAAAACATCGGTAAATCACGTCATTTCATGCGTGCTTGTTAGATCGTGTGCATACTTGCATTTGGAATTAAATATAGCAATTTGGGGTAATTCACAAAGCATAGCATATAACAATTTAAGTGAGTAATAATCTACGCATTTTAAGAAACGTAAGAAACACTATCATGAACCCTAACAATTTTCAAGAGCAATTAAGCATGGGTTCCCTTATTTTATCATTTATTTTGTTCACCTTGGCATTTCATCGAACATGGGGTGTGTTCATTATTCACTTAAACCTAGATCATGCTTTTCTAGGTGGGTTATGCTCACATCACACTTGTATGTTCATTATTGGTACAATGCCCTTTCCCATTCGTTCATCACATCATCCACACGGCATCCATTTGCCAACATCCATCTCCATTCACCATTCATACCACCAATCTCATAACACATATATAAGTGAAGGAAAACAAGGAGAAACAAAGGAAAAAGGGAAGCTATAACTAGGAGGGTAGTAAGAAGTACCGACCTTGACCAAGTGAGGAAGAAATCCCCTTTCCAAAACGACCGTGAGTTGCTGCCCTAGCTTGAGGAGAGTGCCCCACACGAGCTTGAGCCGAGATCTTGAAGAAAATAGACTTGAGGTGAGTGTGGGTTCACAACCCTTTGATTTCTCCTCTAAAATCAAACCCTAGGTTAGGGATCGCCTTCTTCTCCTCTCCTTAGCTCTCAATCCTCTAAGTATTGTAAATAAGCCCTAAAGGCTCGGGCAAGACTCTTAAGGTAAGAGTAAACCGCCCAAAAGACTAAAACACCCTTACTAAATTTTCTGCAAAAACATGAGTACCGAGCGATCGGTGTTAATGACCGATCGATCAGTTGCCTACCGATCGATTGGTTTCATAACCGAGCGATCGGTTAAAATTTCACTCTCTGGAAAATTTCTCCATACAAAAATCTTGACTAGTCGATAGCTACCGATCGATCGGTTTTGGACCGATCGATCGCTCTATGGACCGAACGATCGGTTGCCTGCAGGTCCAGACTGTTTTGGCCATATCTTTTGACTCGTTCGTCCGATTTTGATGATTCAACTTGCGTTGGGTTCGTACTTCGAAAACGAACATTTCTGGCATTTCGGAATTTCCAATTTCTTCCTTATGTATTAATTATTTCTCTTTAAAGGTAAAATGAAAACGAAAGTGTCATGCATTAAATGTGAAAAGGTCTGGGGCTCTACACCATGTACACACCTTGGATATACAATGAACCGCCCAAGAAGAATCAGACTCCACAAGGATATTCATCAACTGCATTAGAATACGCTTTTTCAAGACCCCTCTTCAATACCATCAGCTCCAATTCTAGAACCGAGTTTGAGTTACAACACTCGGAGAAAGCATGAACCACAACTCCAATATGATCTCTGAAAATGCAGGCATAGCCTTGGTGGGTTGGCGACATAGCTCCATCTGTATTAACAACAATAACACCCTGCTCTGGAGGCCGCCAAGAGACCCAACCAAAATAATTAAATCGCCAGTTCATCCTTAAGTGCCAGTTTTCCGCGAGGGATCTATTCTGAGGGCAGTCCATAACCCGATTCAAGTTTCCTCCAAAGTTTAGAGAGACTTCCTCCATGATATGATGGCTAAGGAGATTAGATTGCATTCTAATGTTGTTAACCCTCCTCCTGTTTCTCTCCGCCCAAACATGGTATGCAAAAGCTCCAAGCACCACCTTTTGGAGCCTGTTAGCAAAGTTCTTACCACTCCATCTTCAGGTATACCACTGAATCATGCATCTAAATGAAGGGAAGTTACGGTGTCGGAGTTGCACTTTTTGGGCTAGCTCTTTCCAAACGCTGAGGGAGTAAGGGCACGCACAAAGATGTGAGAGTGATTTTAGTGAGAACCATTGCAAAGTAAACATCTGTCATCATTTATGATGCCCCAAGACAGTTGTTTGTCTCCCGTAATCAGTGCTTCCTTTATAGCCAGCCATAGGATGAAAGAATGCCGTGGAATATTTCCAGCGTACAAACTTAGATCGTGCCATCGAACCACTCCGCTGCAGGGTCTAATGGACTCCCAAGCCGAGCTGAAAGTAAATACACCATCAGGGTCTGGTTTCCAAACAATTCTGTCCACCATATCAGGAGCTATAGTCTGTATATTATGAATCTCATCCCAGGCCTCAAAGAGAGTTGGGATAGGAAGATCCCAACTATTTCTATCACGCAAGACATCAACAGTAGCATTCCTTCCAATACCATTCATAGGGAAACTAAGGTGCTAGCTTTGGTGTATGAGAATACCTCGAGGATGCCATACCCGAGTGGATTGCCCATTCCCAAACAAATGAAACACTTCAAGTTCAGTCTGATGCCGCACATTAAGAATACTTCGAACACTCCATGAAGGCGAAGGTGGCATGCTCATGGTCCAAATGGAGTTGCACCATAAGTATTTGTTGTAGAACCACCAGACGCAAAGCGATTCCTTGATGCAGACTAGCTCCCAAACCCTTCTCATAAGGGCACTTCCGTTCCAATCTTCTAAGCTCCTTAAGCCAAGGCCACCCTCTGATTTAGGCATACAGATTGTGCTCCAGGCTATCTTGTGACACCGTTTATCAATATTGATACCCCCCCCCCCCATAGGAAGCGAGCAAAAATACTTTCTATAGTTCTAGATGTGGCTTTAGATAACATAAACACATTACACCAAAATAGTGGAAAGCTTCTTAAAACAGCCTTGATAAGTTCTATTCTACCTGCATAGGATAGACTTCTGTGTTTCCATGAAACCATACGAGACTGAATCTTCTCAACAAGGGGAGTGCAGTCTCTCCTTGACTGTCAGGTAGTAGATAACGGGACCCCCAGATATCTCACTGGCAATTTTCCTTTATGTATACCGAGAGTACCCTCAATCATGTGGATGGTTCTGCTAGTCACATTACTCACAAAAAATTGAGATTTGCTGGCGTTGATATTAAGGCCGGAAGCTTTGAAGTTGTCAAGAGCCGCTTTTATACCTGTAATAGATTCAATATTAGCTTCAGCAAAGATAATAATATCGTCAGCGAAGCATAGGTGGGTAATCAGAGGAGTTGTGCACATTGGGTGAGGCTTGATCAATCCTGCATGCGCTCTAGAGTCAAGGTCATGCGAAAGAACCTACATCACGATCATAAAGAGGTATGGAGAGACGGGATCACCTTGTCTTAATCCCCGCCCACACCCAAAGAATCCCTCTCTATTGCCATTAATCATCATAGCATATTTTGCACCTGTGATCAGAGCCATAATGCGGTCAATAAAGATCCAAGGGAACCCCATTCTCACCATCGCTTCCTAAAGGAATTTTCAGCTCACTGAGTCGTATGCTTTTTGTAAGTCCAGCTTGATTGCAAACCATCTTATTTTGTTGTAAAAAATACAGTAGCCAGGTTGTGGAAACTGAAAGGTGAAGTGGAGGTTATTGGCATCCCTATATGGGTAAAAATTTTCAATCTCCCGCTTTTCATGTGGAACTCCAAGTATCTTGGGTTCATTGCGAGCTTGATAAGTAAACCGCTAACAATGGACCAACCAACTCTGGCTTTAACAAGGCTTAACTATGCTAGACTCTCCATAGAGGTAACCGCGGATCAAGAGCTACCTGACAAACTAACCATCTCCGTCAATGGTAATGAGGACTACGACCTTAAAGTGGAATACGATTGGAAACCCCTGAGATGTGCCAAATGCTGTACTTTTGGGCACCCAATGACAAAATGTTGCTCTCTACCAGAGGGTAAGCCCGGAGGACCTGAGGTTAGAAGCAATAACAGAGTGGAGATCAGCTGTAGGGGCGCAGTAGAATTAGGAAGAAGCCATACAAGTCTTGGTGGGAATTGATTAGACCCTCCTCTACTGAAATTGGACAACCAAGTACCAGAGTCTCACCTATCAGCCGGGATAATTCTGTTATGTCTCGTCCTGATAATGGAGATGACCCTAAACTTGTGGATTTACCTGAACAAGCTTGGGAGGTCACTACAAACAAACAAGATAAACACCATGCTGTGATTCAGCTACCCTTGCCTGACTCGATTAACAGCCCCAACAAATTTAATGTTTTAAATGAGGCAGTAGAATTATCTACTAGTAGGGATCAGGTAGACCCTAGTGCAAATGTTGATGAGAATGTTGAGGAGCTTCACAGGCTGCCAGAAGATGTGCCTCCCACCTCTCAACCGTTAGCTCGTCCAAAGTATGCTACTGGAATTGCTAAAGCCATGGAGCAGCAATCGCTCAAAGGGAAATTGTTGATGACTGGGTTGAAACCTCAACGTATTGATAAGGAGACTTCTAGACACAACACTAATAAAGGCGGGGGTCTTAAACATAGACATAGCGGTGTTCGCTTCTTGGGGTGGTGGTCGGAAATCTTTTTCAGTCAGTAATGATAGTAGGATTTTGGAATGTTAGCGGCCTCAATAATGGCGCTCGCCAGTGCGATGTTCGAGACTTCGTCAGGAATAATAATCTATGGTGTGTTGGATTAGTCGAGACTAAGGTCCATAGACTTAATGCGGCTATTACCATGAAGGCTATAGCAAATGACTAGTGTAGTGTGGATAACTACTCCTCAGCCCTCAATGGTCGTATTTGGTTTTGTTGGGACCCTATGAAACTTGATATTACGCCTGTTAGATCTTCTGATAAAGCCATCCACTGTCTAGCTAGCTCCAAGGATTTTCCTTCACCTATTCTCATTTCAACCATAAATGGAGCCAATGACTATAGCCTAAGGGACTCCCTTTGGCAAGATATTTCATCCTTGTCTAGATTATTCAGCTTGCCTTGGCTCACTCTTGGGGATTTTAACTGTGTTCTGTCCCCATCTGAGAAGTGTGGTGGGGCTCCGGTCAATATGGTTTCTACTAATGCTATTGAGGACTATTTTTTTGAAGCAGGGCTCTCTGATCTTTGATGGAAAGGCCCTATGTACACATGGTCTAATGGTATGATTGGTCCTGGGCGCATTGAGTGCAAATTGGATAGGTGTTTGTCAAATATGGAGCTGATTCAAACCTTCCCTAATGCTAAAGCAGTAGTTGGGTGTTCGGCTACTTCAGACCATCGGCATATCCTTGTCTCTTTGAGGACGCAACCTAGGGGTAAACTTAATTCATTCAAAATTTTTAATCACTGGTGTTCTGATCCAGAATTCCTTGAAGTTGTCAGGAAAGCATGGACCCCTCAAGGTCGAGGTACTCCTATGTTTCAGCTTATTCTTAAGCTCAGAAGCACCAAACGAGTATTGAAATCTTGTAGCAGGCAACGATTTGGTAATACGAGTGAGAGTGTGGCTCAAGCTAGAGAAGCCTTATCAGATGAGCTTTCGAATCTTAACTCTGACTGTAGCACCCCCGGACTTTTTCCATACTTAATGAATAGCACTTTCGTAGCCAATTGGCCTTCCACGTAGTCTAATTAATAAATAAGGGAGAAATTGAAAATTCTGAAACATCAGGAATGTTCGATTTCGAAAGATGAATCCAACGCAAGTTGAATCGTCAAAATCCGACGAACGAGTCAAAAGATTGAACCTGCAGAGCACCGATCGCTTGGTCCAATGCAACGATCGATCGGTTCATAACTGATCGCTCGGTCATCTTTAGCGATTGATCGGTAGCTATCGACTGGTTAACTTTTTTGTATGGGAAAATTTTCCAGAGAGCTTGTTTTTGACCGGTCGCTCGGTCAAGAACACCGATCGCTCGGTGGGCAACCGATCGATCGGTCATAACTACCGATCGCTCGGTCTTCGCGTTTTTGCAGAAATTTCATTAAGGGCTTTTTCATCTTTTGGGCATTTCCACCTTGCCTATAAAGGCTTGCCCGAGCCTTTAGGGCTCCATTCACCATATTTAGAGGGTTTTGAGAGATAGAGAGAGAGAAGAAGGGATTCCTAACCTAGGTATTTCCTCTTGAGAAGGAATCAAGGGTTGGGCTACCTAAGATCATCCCTAAAAGCTTGGATTTCGAGAATCTAACCTCAAGCTCGTGTGGGATTCCTCCTCCGAGCTAGGGAAGCGATCCTATAGCATTTTGCAAGGGCTTTCTTCCCCAAATCAAGCCTTCTTCAAGCAAGGGTTCTTCCCTACCATTTGGGGTTCTATTTTCAAGGTCAAACCTTGATTTCAAGGTTAGTACACCCTCCTAACAACTCTAGTAATAACCTAGGTTTGTTTTAAAAGCATGCTTGTGGATTTCCTTAGTTTATTCTTTTCTTTTTTTACTTTATTAAATCCCTAAAACAAACAAGATAAAGAGGAAATTGTGGATGTGAGATGTTGGATGTGGATGAGGCGATTGGATGTCATGTGTTGTGATAGATGTATGTTGGAAAATGGTGGAAGAGCATTGTACGCATAATAAATGCACACCATGTGTTTGTTTGACGAAACATATGAACTAAAAGAACTTGAAATAATGTTGCTATGAATGTGTTGCACATTAGGTGTTTAACAAAATGCATGAGTGAGAATGCCAAGAATGAAATGAAGGATTTGGGAAAAATGATTTGTGTAGCTTTCCTTAAAAAGGTGATTTTAAAACAAATGCTCTATATGTTTTCAATTAATTCCTCATGTCTATGAAATTATAAGAAATGTCACACTATGCTTTATTGTTTCATGTTAACATGATTATTAAAAAGAATTGAAAGGCAACATGTGTCCCATGACTCATCTATGATGGTAAGATTGTCACGAATGCCACACACACCAAGCACGCATGCATGAACCAAACTTATAAGTCTAAGTACATGAAAAGAAAAACCAAGAATAAGAAATGTGAATTGTTAAACAAGTATGAATTTCAAGGGTAGGGCATATCCCTTGGATATGTCACACCTGGCTCACAAGTTAAACAAGTCAAGCAAGCAAGAATAACATGAGGCTAATGTGTTCCGTTCCATCATAGTCCGGGCATTAGCTAAGCAAGTAAATTTACTAGTGTGTTCCATTTCATTATAGTCCGGGTATTAATAAAGCAAGTAAAGATACTAATGCGTTCCGTTCAATCATAGTCCGGGCATTAGTAAGCAAGAATGCTAGTGTGTTCCGTTCCACCATAGTTCGGGCACTAGTCAAGGCAAGGCAAGGAGACTAATGTGTTCCGTTCCTGTAGAGCCCCGAACCTTTTCACATTTAATGCATGACACTTTCGTTGCCATCTTGCCTTCAAAGAGGTATAATTAATAAATAAGGAAGAAATTGGAAATTCTGAAACGTCAGAAATGTTCCTTTTCGAAGTACGAACCCAACGCAAGTTGAATCGTCAAAATCCGACGAGCGAGTCAAAAGATCTAGCCAAAACAGTCTGGACCTGCAGGCAACCGATTGCTCGGTCCATAGAGCGATCGATCGGTCCAAAACCGATCGATCGGTAGCTATCGACTGGTCAAGATTTTTGTATGGGGAAATTTTCCAGAGAGTTGATTTTTGGTCGAGAGCTCGGTCAACACACCGATCGCTCGGTAGGCAACCGATAGCTCGGTCCTCGCGTTTTGCAGAAATTTCACTAAGGGCATTTTCGGCATTCGGGTGTTATACCCTTTCGTATATAGGATCGCCCGAGCCTTTAGGGCTCATTCTCAACACTTAGAAGATTTGGGGGATTAGAAGAGAGGAGAAAGGGTTTCCTAAGCTAGGGCTTGTCTTTGGAGGAGAAATCAAAGGGGTTTTGAGACCCTAGATCACTTCAAGCTCGGCTCTTCTCCAAGATCACGGCTCAAACACTCGTGGAGAGCGTTCCCCAAGCTAGGGCAGCACCTCACGGTCATTTTTGGAAGGGGTTTCTTCCTCATTTCTTCAAGGTCGGTACTTCTTACTACCCTCCTAGTTATAGCTTCCCTTTTTCCTTTGTTTCTCCTTGTTTTCCTTCACTTATATATGTGTTATGAGATTGGTGGTATGAATGGTGAATGGAGATGGATGTTGGCGAATGGATGCCGTGTGGATGATGTGATGAACGAATGGGAAAGGGCATTGTACTAATAATGAACATACAAGTGTGATGTGAGCATAACCCACCTAGAAAAGCATGATCTAGGTTTAAGTGAATAATGAACACACCCCATGTTTGATGAAATGCCAAGGTGAACAAAATAAATGATAAATTAAGGGAACCCATGCTTAATTGCTCTTGAAATTTGTTAGGGTTCATGATAGTGTGTTTCTTACATTTCTTAAAATGTGTAGATTATTACTTACTTAAATTGTTATATGCTATGCTTTGTGAATTACCCAAAATTGCCATATTTAATTCCAAATGCAAGAATGCACACGATCTCACGAGCACGCATGAAACGACGTGATTTACCGATGTTTTAAGTATGGGACGTAGAGGTGGGGCATATCCTAAGATGTGTTTCACTTCGCTTTTGACAAGGGCAAGACAATCATGCATTGCATAGGGAAAGGTCTCCCATCCCCTCGCATGACATGCATAGCATCGCATGACACGCATAGCATAGCATGGCATGACACGCATAGCATAGCATCACATGACACGCATAACTCTGCATGGCATGACACGCATAGATACTAGTTGCGACGGGCTATGAACGGCAACTAGGCATTCACATTTCACGCATGGATGCTAGTTGCGACGGGCTATGAACGGCAATTAGGCATTCACATTTCCGCATGGATGCTAGTTGCGACGGGCTATGAACGGCAACTAGGCATTCACATTCCGCATGGATGCTAGTTGCGACGGGCTATGAACGGCAACCAGGCATACCCATCTGCATATAGGGTACTAGCTGCGACGGACTATGAACGGCAATTAGGCATATCATTCAGTGTACAGGGTACTAGTTGCGACGGGCTATGAACGGCAACTAGGCATGTGAACATGTTTAAATTATGAACAAGCAAGCATGATACTCACATGACACGCATGACATGACATGGCACGCATGATGCATGACAAGCATGACACTGTAAATAAGTTCCCAATTTCACGAAGGGTATTTTAAGTCAAGTCAAGCGCATGGGGTTTTTCAAGGATTTTATCAGCTTTTCATGAACTGCAAGTATGATTATGAATTTCCTTATTTCTTTGTATGATATTAACTGTTCCTGATTCATATATATATCTATATTGTTTCCTGTGTATGCATTGCTATCTCTTGCTATAACTGTTGGTTAGTAGTTAGTACCCGCTGAGTATTCATGCTCAGTCGTACTTCTTATGTCGGCAGGTACAGTATGCGATTGGTGGACTTTTGTCCCTGGGATCGAGATAGCTCAGTGTAAGCAGGAGATCCTTCGGATGGTTACCTAGATATTAGGAGGCTTGGCATATGGTCAATGTTGGGATGAGTTAGCGAGAGAGACATGTATTGGGGTTCTTGTGTTTGGGGATGTTGTCTCACTTGAGTTGGGACTCAAGTGGAGGAGTTCATGTTCATGTTGTAAATCCTATTTAATTATTGTAAATCAAATGCACTTGGAATATAGTTAAGTATTGAAAGAAATTTCTAGTTCTCTATTTTGCATGTCTTGTATACTCTTGCAGGTTGATTTAAGGTTAGGTCACGTCGCCAAAGTATCCTAACTCCTAGGGGGTATTTTGGGGCGTTATAGTTCCATTATAGTCTGGGCATTAGTCAAGCAAGAATAACTAGTGTGTTCCGTTCCACCATAGTCTGGGCACTAGTCAAGACAAGACATGAGGCTAATGTGTTCCGTTCCATTATAGTCCGGGCATTAGTCAAGCAAGATACTAATGTGTTCCGTTCAATCATAGTCCGGGCATTAGTCAAGCAAGAATAACTAGTGTGTTCCGTTCCACCATAGTCCGGGCACTAGTCAAGTCAAGAAATGAGGCTAATGTGTTCCGTTCCTTTATAGTCCAGGCATTAGTCAAGCAAGACAAGAACCTAGTATGTCCGTCCATTTCATAGTTCGGGTACTAGTTAAACAAGACAATCAAGTAAACAAGCAGACATACATGATTCTCAGAAGACAAGAATAATCTCATAAGAGATGTAAGGAACCCACAAGAAGCGTAAGATGTAAAGTGTAAATTAGAAGAATCACAAGGTAAGTAAAATATGTTTTAGTTAAAGCATGAACCTAAGGTATGAGTTTAAATATGATGTTCAAGATTATATTTGTTATTTGTTCTTGCTTCCACACTCTGATTTTGTATACATGGATATAATGATAAACTGTACCACGCATGTTGTGTTATCGTTATTACTATTGTTAGCTAGTTGCTTGTACTCGCTGAGTATTCCATACTCAGTCGTACTTTTATGTCGGCAGTGAAAGTATGCCTCTTTTCAATTTAGAAACACAGTTCTTGGGGGGCATACATCGAATCCCAAGATCTGACTAAGATTTTAATTGATTTTATTCAATGAAGGTAGGAATAACATTCACCTTTGCGACTTTGAAATTGTTAAGTCAAATCCACGTTAGAATAGTACTCGCAAAACTTCACAAGTGTCAAATCTCCTGTCGATTCACACGAACCTTCTTTTTCCTTTAAAGCTTTCTCTAAGGAAAGCTAATGGCCCTTCCAAATTTCATGCTCTTTTATCTTTTCTTCTTTTCTTTGATCCAAGAACCTTTCTTGATCAAACAAGATCCAATCTTGATCTTCAAAGAACTTGTTCTTGATCATCAAGATCAAAAACCAAACAAAAAGGAAGAAGGGGAAGGGTGACCGTATACCCTCAAAGGGGGAGAGGGCTGGGTGTAAACTTGAGCAGAGGGAGAGAAAAAAAAATTCTGGAGAATTATATATATATTTTTTAAAGGGCTGGGTATCAAATCCTTTATATAAGTTCCCTCTTGGTTGCTTGAATTGTAATCCAATTATAATTCATTAACCTTATCCTAATCCAATTAGGATTCCTCAATAGTTTCCTTTATTAATTATTCTCCTAATCCAATTAGGATTAATCTTAAAAGAAACAAACCCTTATCCATTAGTAACTAATCTTATCCTTATCCAATAAGGAATCTTGAATTAGTAACTAACTAATAGAATCCCTAACAATTAGGGAATCTATAATTAGTAACTAACTAACTAACCTTATCTAATAAGGATATTAGTTATTAGAAACTAATTAAAATAATAACAATTATTATTCCTTCTTGAAGTGGGCGTCCCACCCTAGGTGGGTCCCACCCCACACGCCTAAAGGGTTTCCAAAACCCTCTTGGTCTCTTGAATTATTCTTTTATAATAATTCCCAATGGGTCCTACCCATTTGGTTTTTCGCATCTAATGTGATTCCACCTTTTAGAGCTTCACTATACCATATAGTGATTACTTAGAGAAATTAATTTATTTAATTATAAATTAAATTAAATACATTAAAAAGGTCCTTGTGTGTGGAATCTAAAGGGATCTCCTATTTCCGGTTGTGGGACCAAGTACTTCACCTTTTTGGTTGAAGTATTGTTACTAGGAAACACCTTTCCTATACTCCATTAGGATTATAGAAATTTATCTATATCCCTGGACTTCCACCAATCACAATTAATGTCCATTAACACAATGTGATTAACCTCCAGAAATTAGAGAATTGCTTGTAAGTACCATCTCACAATATATTTACAAATAAATCCTTCCACATTCCGATATCACTTGTAAGCGGGATTGGAACAATTCCACTGTCTTAGTCCCTAGCTTATGAATAGAACTCTTTCTCATGATTACTTTTTCAATGAACTGAACCTCCAAAACACTTTTGAAGAAACATTAGAAAAGAACTGACATATATATATATATTTATATATACATTTCCATATTGAAAATATTAACTTCGATAAAGACCATTTTACCGAAAAGCACTAGTACTGGATTTAACAGTTCAGTTCAACAAGTATCACCTTGATATCATTATCTCCAATTAAGGAGTTGTGGATTCCTTATTGAGTGTTTACACACTTCTCCAAACATATTGTACATGACCCAACGTACCCGGAGTTAGTCCTGTGTATTGGACATTGCCGATTGGCACATCAAAGCCATATAGACAAATGTCTGAGAAGATGATAACCTCTCAGGTCTAAGGACAATTTGTCAAATGGATAACCCTAATACAATCTGACAGTGTATTCCATAGGGTATCCACTAGTGACCCCGTTCAGTATTATGTACTTGCTACATATACTCACATGTTAGTCAAGAGTCACCACTCTTTGTGAATGAGATTCATCACACTATCTCATAGAACTACACATGTGCAAGCCATGATGAAGTACGGCGCCCAACCAGTACTCTAGAGGCTTCGAACAATATTAGGTTTACAAGGAACCGGAAAATCATATCTCCTCGCAACCTTTGCATGATTTTCCTACAATGTTACCTATGGAACTTTATCTCTTCATCATATGAGACAGTAATTAATATAAATACCCTTTATAGTTGGTTGTGTGAATATGATGCTTATCTAATCAACATAGAAAAGTCTCTTATTGGCTTTCGAGGGCATATATGTCCAACAATCTCCCACTTGCACTCTAAGCCAATTAGATGTAATACTCATCTTCTCAATGATGTTTCTCAAACACCAATTGAGACATAACTTAATATGTATGGGTCTGTCATGTCTGCTTTACCACAACTATTGTAGTGATGCAATAACACTTGCAACTCTTGCAAATTTATTATCATTAACCATAGTCTTAAAAGACTAAACAAAAAATGATACTGTCCAACAGTCATTTTCTGAAGTTAACTTGCTTGTGCTTTACCATTATGCAATGCTCCGGACTAATCTGACTAATATCTTATCACAACAACATGTGATAAATATCCGGTCTAGTACAAGTATACTTTCTCATGATATCGTATATCTAAGAGAAACAGATTCCATCCCATAAAGGTAGAAACTCTTTTCTTGGAATCTTACTTGCACAAAAACATGATTGTTATTGGGAGAGTAACAATATCATTTTCCTTTTGTCTCTAAACCATTTAGGACTAAGAAAACATGATGTCAAAGTTTTTGTCCTTCATTGTAAAATTGCTTGATCAAATCTAAGAGAAGAATGATATTCATACTTCATTCGCAATGAAAAGAATATTATCTTTGCATAAAGCCAGGAAAGTAATTATGCTCCCACTAACCAATTTGTACACAAATGATACCTTTATTCTTAGATGAAAATCAAACAGTTTGATTACTTCATCAAAATAAAAGTTAGTCCATCTACAGATTCTGGGACCAGTGGGTTCTAGTGTACTATTTAGGTATAGTGAAAGTAGAGAGTTGATCTCTATCAATTCTCATAGTTATTGGTCTATTGGGCTTCCGCTTCTAGAACAATTCTAGATTCAGTGTCTCTACTAGGAAACTTGTATTCCTGTTTACAAAATATCTTTTGTTATCCAGGAATAGAGATTAAGTATCTCTAATGCGAATCCCAAGCTCATCTTCTATCAAATCATATCCAATAAAATTCGATTTAACAACACCATCATGCTATGGTTTGTTTTGGGAATTATCTGAGACAAGATGTAATGAGAGTAAATTATGAAATTTCTATTAAGAGGTACTCTTCTCAATCATGGAAGACTTACCTAGCTGTTTCTTTATTTCAATACAGAATTCCTTGAACTTTTCAAAGAAGTGAAATAAAGTTAGCTACCTCTTAATGGAAGATTCATATAATTATGATCATCCAACTTTTGTCCCATTCCCAAGTAGAAGTTTTATCTTCTTAGATTTCTCCTTCTCCTGTACAAACATGCAACTATTGCACTTATGCAAGATCATACCAAGCATTAGGAGCTGGAGGTTCCAACAATTAAGTTGAACTTGATGAGTATACAAGCTGGACAATCCTTCCAAAGGTTTGTCTTGTATCCAATGACCCATTGTTTCACTATGAAGCACAATCCTTATACTTTCCTTTTTTCTCTGAAGAGCCTTTGTCCATACTACTAGAATACCTTTCCAATGGAAAATCTTGGATTTCTTTCTTTTGCATAAATGCTCGGGATTTTGAAAATCCAATTCTTTTGAACATCTTTGCAAGTAACATTGAACTTTTCAAAGATCATCAGTGAAGCAGAGGTGGGTGATCAGTGGAGATAAGCATAAGGGGTGTGGAGTTAGTCGTCCTTCCTGAGCCTCCTTGTCAAGCATGGTAGAGAAGACCTGCATAACTAGCATAAATAAGTATGGGGAGATAGGGTCCCCTTGCCTCAAGCCTCGGCTGCCATGAAAATACCCCTCCTGTTCCCCAATTAGTATAATGGAAAATCGGGCACTTGAGATGCAAGCCATGATCCAGTCAATAAATTTGATAGGCACGCCATGTTTAATTAATATCATCTTTGTAGAGCCTCGGACTTTTCATGCTTAATACATGACACTTTCGTAGCTAATTTGCCTTTAAAGTAGTATAATTAATAAATAAGGAAGAAATTAGAAATTCCAAAACGTCAGAAATGTTCCTTTTCGAAGTACGAACCCAACGTAAGTTGAATCGTCGAAATCCGACGAGCGAGTCAAAAGATATGGCCAAAACAGTTTGGACCTGTAGGCAACTGATCGCTCGGTCCATGGAGTGATCGATCGGTCGAAAACAGATCAATCGGTAGCTATCGACTGGTCGAAGAATTTGTATGGGAAAATTTTCCAGAGAGTTGATTTTTGGTCGAGAGCTCGGTCAACACACCGATCGCTCGGTAGGCAACCGATCGATAGGTCATAAACACCGATCGCTCGGTCTTCGTGTTTTGCAGAAATTTTTATTAAGGGTATTTTCATCTTTTGGGCGTTTCACTCATGCCTTCAAGGCCTTGCTCGAGCATTTGAGGGTTCATTCATAACACTTAGAGTATTTTGAGAGTTAGAGTAAGAGGAGAAGGGTTTCCAAACCTAGGGTTTGCTTTGGGGAGAAATCAAAGGGGTTTCAAGACCCACCTCAAGCTTGGATTGCTTCAAGATTCCGGTTCAAGCACGCGATGAGCAATTTCTTCAAACTAGGGCAGCATCTACACGCACGTTTTGGAGGAGAGTTCCTTCCCTCATTTTTCAAGGTCGGTACCTCTTGCTACCCTCCTAGTTATAGCTTTTCTTTCTTCCCTTATTCTTTGTATTCCTTGTTTTCTTTCATCCATAAATGTATTATGAGTTGAAATGGTGAATGGTGTGAATGGAGAGGGGTGTTGGCGATTGGATGCCGTGTGAAATGATGTAATGAATGAAATGGGGAGGGCATTGTACCCATAATGAACAAACATGTATGATGTGAGCATAACCCACCTAGAAAAGCATGATTTAGGTTGAAATAAATAATGGACACACCCTATGTTTGATGAAATGCCAAGGTGAACAAAACGAAGGATAAATTAAGAAAATGCATGCTTAATTACTTATGAACTTGTTAGGGCTTATGATAGTGTGAGTTCTTGTTTTCTTTAAAATTTCATAAATGCTTATTGTTTAATTTGCAACATGCTGTATATTGTGAAATCCCCAAATGTCATCTTTAAATTCCAATGCAAGTATGCACACGAATCCACGAGCACGGTGTCGCGACCCGAAACTCACCCTAGGAGTTAGAGTGAACTTTGGACGACTAATCATGGATTACATGACTTGCTTGACAACCCAACCTGCAAAAACCCACGGAGCATATACAATAGAGGATATAAACAGCGGAAACATACTCTAACATAGCACAGCGGAAGACTACCAAACCTCTATGTATATACATACGCAAATCCAAGTTTATACAAAAAGTGATCAAAAGAAAGTGCGGACAGACCCGCCAAAATACATGAATATAAACTCTCATCTCACCCACAGCTAATCCACTCAGAATCTACAACCACCTATTGGTAACCCTCTACTGGAGGTTCCTCCAAAGGTTCCTCGACGTACTCCTCTTCCACCCATGGACCAGGAGCACAGACATCAAATGGAGCAGCAGCTCCCTCAGAACCTGCCGACATAAGAAGTACGGCTGAGCATGAAATACTCAGCGGGTACTAAATACTAACCAATAGTCATAGCAAAACCATAGCAATATAGGAAGCAGGAAGCATTTCACATATATAAAGCAGGAGCCATCAATATCATAACAAGGAAATAAGGCAATTTATAATCATGCTTGCATTTCATGAAAAGCCGATGAAACCTCTTGAAAACATCGTGCACTTGACTTGGCTTGAAATATCTTTTCGTACTTGAAAGCTTGTCTTGTCTATCTTGCTTGGTTCTTGTATGTCGTGTCATGTCATGCATGTCATGCGTGCTTGCTTGTGATCACGTAACTTGTGAGATACACTTGTGAGATGCGCTTGAGAGGGAAGGGAGACCCTTCTTTATGCAATGCACTTGAGAGGGAAGGGAGACCCTTCTTCATGATATGTATGTACTTGCGAGGGAAGGGAGGCCCTTCTTCATGATATGCACTTGTGAGTGAGGGGAGACCCCTCGTGGAATGTTGGTTCTTGTCTTCTTGTGAAAAGCGAGGTAAAACATATCGTAGGATATGTCCCACCTCTAATCATGTTCTTGAAAACCTCGATAAATCATGTCATGCATGCCGTGCTCGTGGGAACCGTGTACATACTTGCATTTAAATTTAAAGATGACATTTTGGTAATTTCACAACACATATAGCATCAATGATGGAGCAATGTAATATTCATGTCATTTAGGGAAAGCAGGAAACACACTATCATAGGCCCTAGCAATATTCAGAATTTATTTGGCATGCATTTACTAATTTATAGCTCACTGTATTCACCTTGGCATTTCATCAAACATGGTGTGTTCATTATGGATTTACCCTACAACATGCTTTTCTAGATGGGTTTTACTCAAATCATACATGTGTGTTCATTATTGGTACAATGCCCTCCCCATTTTAATCATCACAACACAACCATTGGCATCCAATCGCCCATTCCATCTACATTCACCATTCACCGTTCACCATTCATCCATCTCATAGCGCATGTGTAAACGAAAGAAAAATCAAAAGAAATAAAGGGGAGAAGAGGAACTATAACTAGGAGGGTAGTAAGAAGTACCGACCTTGATGAAATGAGGAAGAAATCCCCCTCCAAAAACGACCGTGAGTTGCTGCCCTAGCTTGGGGAACGCTCTCCACGGGTGCTTGAGCCGTGATCTTGGAGAAAAGCCGGACTTGAAGTGATCTAGGGTCTCAAAACCCTTTGATTTCTCTCCAAAATGGAAACCCTAGGTTGGAATCGCCTTCTCGCCTTTCTCCTATTCTCTCAAAATCTCTAAGTGTCGAATGATGCCCTAAAGGTTCGGGTTAAACTCTTAAGGTAAGAGTGAACCAACCAAAAGACCATAATACCCTTACTGAATTTCTGTAAAAACACGAGTGCCGAACTCGTTGTGCTGTGAACAGTGCCAACTCGTTGTGCTATGAATAGTGCCAACTCGTTGTGTTGTGAATAGTACCAAACACGTTGTCCGTTGTGAAGGGTGCCGAACCCGTTGTCACGTTGTGTCGTGTATAGTGCTGAGCTCGTAGTCCGTTGTCTTATGTACAACGTGCCCGTTGTGCTGTACAACGTACCCGTTGTGAGTTGTACAACGTACCCGTTGTGAGCTGTACAACGGATGCACAACGTATAAGTTAAGAGTACCTTGTCTGTGCTACGTTATCAGAGTACGATGTCAGAGCACGTCCTTAGTGCCTTCCGAGCTACGCTTTGCCTACAGGTCCAGACTGTTTTGGCCATATCTTTTGACTCGTTCATCCGATTTTGACGATTCAACTTGCGTTGTGTTCGTACTTCAAAAAGGAACATTTCTGACGTTTTGAAATTTCCAATTTCTTCCTCATTTATTAATTATACCTCTTAAAAAGGCAAAATGACAACGAAAGTGTCATGTATTAAGCATGAAAAAGTCTGGGGCTCTACACACGGCATGCATGATATGAATTTACCGAGGCTTTCCAGAACGAGGTTGAGAGGTGGGACATATCCTACGATATGTTTTACCTCGCTTTTCACAAGAAAACAAGAACAAACATTCCACGAGGGGTCTCCCTAGAAAAACATCCATATACTCACATACAATGGGAATGGATGTGGAGTCTCGTACTTCTACATGCTCGAGACTGAGAGCTACAAAGCGAGCAATGTCTCTCTTTTGAAGTCCCTTGAAATGAAACGGCTTCAACTCAGTGGGTTTAAAGTTCACCACCTTCTCGAAACATGCCACGTGTCCATGGTGAGCTGAGAGCCAATCCATACCTAGGATAACGTCGAAATCCCAATCCTGAAATCCCAGAATGATCAAGTCGACTGGTAACTCGTGTTATATGACTTGCACAACACTGCCCAGATACACTTTATCTGTCTCAATAGACTTGCCCAATGGAGTCAAAATGGACAACTCCCGAAGTAGCTTACTCGGCTCGGACGTGAAGCCTTTGGCAAAATTAGGTGAGACGAATGAATGAGTAGATCCCGTGTGGATCAACACCCTCGCTAAACACTCATTCACTAGCAACAAACCTGAGAATTTTGACTACCCAAGTTATAACATAAAGTACATACCTAATACATATAGATACAAGCATAGCAAAACATCACATAGGGTATATACACATAACATATCATGGCAACTCTAGAACTTTAACAATATCAACTCGTGCGTACCTTACGCAACATCATCAGATGTCTGTGTGTCTCTATCAGTCATGGCAAAGACCCTACCCTGGTTCACCTGACGAGGCTGCTAGGTGGGCGACAAGGATATAGAGGCCTAAGATGAAGACCCCTGAAGCGAAGTCTGCCTGCCTGGAGGTCAGACTCCCGGTGGCCCAGTCTGTGACTACTTGCGTGGGCAGTCCCGAATCACGTGACCAACCTTGCCACAGTGGAAGCATCCATCGGATAATCTTCGACAATCCTCAGTCTTGTGCCGACGACCACATACCGTGCACTCCTCGAATGCCTGTGATGCGGAGGAAGCCGGAGGCATAACCCTCGTAGCCTGAGACGTCGTAGGACGCGGTGCCTGAGGCATAAAAGAAAGCCTCTGAGCCGACATCGGCTGAGAGAACTGGTATGGTGCAGTCCTAGTCCTCTTCTCGGACTATGAAGAACCACTCAATTGACCCTGAGACATGCTTCTCCCGAAGCCACTATCTCTGTCGCGACCCAAAATACCCCCTAGGAGTTAAGGGTAAGTTGACTCGTGACCGCCGTACCATACCCCCAGTATGATACATAAGGCACACGTGGAAACCTGTCAGAGTACCTGAATATACATAGCGGAAATGAAATACAATGCACAGCGGAAAACAAAATACTAAACATAGCGGAAGCAAAATGAATACTCCTATAACTTGGCTCAAGTAAGAACCAACAAGTATACATGCGTGAGAAACACAAAAGTGGAGTGGACAAACCCCACACTCACATAACAAAATGACACAAGTTCTAAGTCGGTCGATCAACAGAAATCGAAGTCACGACTCCTATCTAAAGCACCATCGTCATGATAGTGATCCATGGAAGGCTCCGGGTCACGGTACTCTTCCTCGACCCAAGGTTCTTTGCCACACAAATCGAATGGAACCCGAGCACCTGCCGATCATAACAATATCGACTGAGCATGGAATACTCAGTGTATACAAACTAATAACAATAAAGCGGTTAGGCATGGAGCATACAAGACATGGAGAATGAAATCCGTAAATCTCTTAAAGCATGGAAACCGTGAAAACATATGTGAGATAATATTCGAAACCAAAACTGTAACCGTGTGAGTCAATCGATAATCATAGCCTTATGAGTTCTTGTGAGTTCATGGAGTTACTTAGAGTCATTGTGATCCGTGGAGACATAGAGCATAGAGCAATACCGTAGAGCATTTCCATAGAGCATAACCTTAGAGATTTTAGAGCATTTTATTGTGATCCGTGGAGCTTGTGAGACGATCTTAGAGCATTATCATAGAGTTTCCTTGTGAGCATGGTATGATCCTTAGAGCTTGTGAAACGATCTTAGAGAAATCATAGAGTTACTTAGAATCATTCATTATTCGTCTTTTCGTGAAAACCTTTGTTTGTACTTGGAGAAATCCATGGAAACCATCGGTTTATGCGAGACATGCGAGCATATGCACTTAATAAGAGAAATCATCATATTTAAGCATAGAACCCCTTAGAGGTATTTTATCAAACACTTAGAGTGCATCATAACAGTAACCTTCATCCAAGTATATAATCACACCTTTTCATACATAAAATCAATACATATAGATAGAGCATAGATAAGAAGAATCATATCTAGTAACTAGTAGGATTGCAAGATTGTAGTAGAGTGTATCTACCTTGGTGAAATCAAAGACTTTGATTCCCAAAAGCTTGAACAAGCAATAGCCTGGTGTTCTTGGTTGAGAATCACCAAGAGAAGTGGAAGAACCTTGATCTTCCACAAGCTTGATCAACAAGTAGTTCCTCTCCTTCTTCTCTCTCTCAAAATCTCCTAAGATAAGGCACAGAGGGTTTCTGAAACCCTAAGGCACGAACTCAGCCTATTTATAGGCAAAGGGTGATGGTCAAAGTCTTAAACACCCTTAATGAAGAAAATCTGCGTCTGACCGATCGATCGGTGGTATGGACCGAGCGATCGGTGGCTTCCGGTCGATCGGTGTTATGACCGAGCGATCGGTGAAAAACACCCTCTCTGGAATTTTTCCCCATACAAAAAAGTTAACCGTTCGACAGCTATCGAGCGATCGGTGGTTGACTGATCGATCGCAGGCAATGACCGAGCGATTGGTGCTCTGTTATGTCTGGACTGTTTTGACCATATCTTTTGACTCGCTCGTCGGATTTCGACGATTCAACTTGCGTTGGATCCGTCTTTCGAAAACGAACATTTCTGACGTTTCATAATTTCCGATTTCTCCCTTATTTATTAATTAGACTACAAAAACGGCCAATTAGCTACGAAGGTTCTATTTATTAAGGATGAAAAAGTCCGGGATGCTACAATCTCTTCTCCTGATGAACTCTTCTGCATTCTTCTCGGCGATCTTCGCCTTTCCTACTATCTCCCTCCAAGATTCCACTTGGAGAATGGACACCCTATCTCTGATGAAAGCCTTCAACCCCATTTCAAACTTTCTGACTCGTAGGTCTTCAGTCGCCACCAGGTGTGGAGCAAACCTCAACAACTCCGTGAACTTAGTCTCATACTCGGCCACGTTCATCGTTCCTTGCTCTAAAAGCATAAACTCCCTCGCCTTCTGTTCCCGAATGAATCTGGGAAAGTACTGCTCACGGAAGGTTTTTAGGAACTCCGCCCATGTCCAAGGTTCCCCTGCCTTCGCAACATTTCTCTGCCTTTGGACAGCTCTCACTAGTGTTCGGCTTCACCTTCCATCATGAAGGAAGCCCATTCAACTCGTTGTTCCTCAGTACATCGAGAGCCCGAAAGGTCTTCTCCAACTACATAATTTAGGCCTCTGCCACCATTGGGTCCAGAGTACCATAAAAAGTAGGAGGCTGTAGTCTCCGGAAAGCTTCAAGTCCCGCGGTGTGATGCACTGGCGAAGGCACAGGAGTAGTCGGTGGGGTAGGAGTAGGTCTGGCTGCCAACCAAGCCAAAGTTTTTGCTATAGAATCCATAGCATTCGTGAAGTAAAGCGGCTCTTCCTCTCTTGGAACCTCACCCTCGGATCTCCGAGTATGGTAACCACGACCCCGATTGCCGCGTCTCATCCAGAGATTAATTGGCAAAACATGAGTCTAACTTGGATACTAACCTCACACAACATATAGCAATTCAACCATCATGAAATGCTAATACCCGAATGTAGTATACATCGAAGTACACACATAATCATACAATTATAACTTAGTTTTCTAGCATAGCTAAGATCCTTGCGTTGGGCATCTACGCTTTCTGGGATGAGACTAAGAACATACCCTAACTAGAACCTAGAATAGGATCCTAGACTGACCTAAGGATTCGCTTGATACCGGTTATGTCATGGTAACAAACTAGATGACATTTCCGTTTGAGTTCTAAGTTCAACTCATAGGAAACACTTCCGCTTAGCCCAAGGGAAACCGATCCCTAGAGCTCTGATACCAAGTCTATTGCGACCCAAAATACCCCCTAAGAGTTAGAGATACTTTGACTCGTGACCGCTGTATCATACCTCCAATATGATACATAAGGCACGCATAGAAACTTGTTAGAGTACACAGATATACATAGCGAAAACGATTTATAATGCACAGTGGAAACAAAACAGAACTTATCATAGTGGAAGCCAAAATACAGAACTAAATACTCCTATTACTTGGTCCAAGTGTGACCAACAAAATACAACTGTATAAGAATCCAAAAACCTGGAGTGGACAAGTCTCACTCTCACTTAACAAGACACTATATCATAAGTTTCTAATTGTGGTAATCAACAGAAATTGAAGTCATGATGCCTATTTATCGGGCCATCATCCTAGTAATGGTCCATGGAAGGCTCGGGATCGTGATACTCTTTCTCTACCCAAGGCTCCGTACCGCACAAATCGAAAGGAACCCAGGCACCTGCCGATGATAACAAATATCGGCTGAGCGTGGAATACTCAGCATATACAAACTACTAACAATAAAGCAATAATAGCATAGAGCATACGAATTATGGAGAATGAAATCCTTAAAACATATCGAATTGTAGAAACCGTGAAATAGTATGTAAGATGAGATTTGAAAACTAAACCAAAACCAAAGCCGTGTGAGTCATGCGATATTCATAGCCTTGTAAGTTCTTGTGTAGAACCCCGGAACCAAGTTCCCTAGGCTATGAATAGTGTTGTGACTAGTGTTGTGAATAGTGCTATGAATAGTGCCTTCAAGGCCTAAAGTCTTAATGGAATTATGGCTTCATGTTTTAAAATGAAATGAGGTTTCCAATGAATAAAAATATGTATGGAAAGTGTTTTAGGGTGTTTGGGATTAATGAAAAAGGAGAGTATAACAGACTCCAAGTGTCAAAATAAGGGATGCCTAAACATACCCTCAAATTTAAAGAGCTCTAGAATTCTCATCGCTGATCGGAATCGAGTGATTCTTGAATTTTTCGAAAGATATTAAAACCATCTTTGAGGTTCATATTTATCACTTTTTCAGATTTTGAGTCGAGGTTAGGTGAAATGTCAGATTTCCGAAAGCGAGTCTGCTGAAAATCTGGACTGCTGAAACCCATTTTCGGATCTGTCAGCTTCAAGGGAAATTTGGTCCATGAAGATGGAATAATTAGAAAATTTGTAATGCATAAAAGTTGTAGCCCTTTCAAAGACGAATCCAACGCAAGTTGAATCGTCAAAATCGGATAAGCGAGTCAAAAGTTATGGCCAAAATACTAAAGCGGGAAAAACGCAAAAATGTTGCTGTCTTGACTCGGCGCCGAGTGCCTTGGACTCGTTGACGAGTCAACCTGCCAGAATGCGAAAATAACCCACTCGTCGATGATTTTTAACCCCTCGTCGATGACTGGAACCCACTCATCAACGACTGGAGACTATTGGTCGACGATTTCATGCGCAGAACGACCCAGAACTCTTCCACCGACCGTAGGAGATATTTTGGGATATTTTGCTAAGATATTTTGGGATTTTTGGAAACCTTTAGGCTATAAATAGGGCCTGATTTTTGTGGGTAAGGGTTACTAAACCCTTGAATCAATTAAGAGAGAGATTGAAGAAGAAGGAAAGCTCTGTGAGTTTCAAAGTGTTCGTGCGTTTTCTCCCAAGCTCAAGTGAGGTCCCAACCTTATTTTAGAAGCTCAAGCTTCATTTCTTGAGTGTTCTAAAGCTCGAAATTCATCTTCAAGGTGATTCCACAAGCTTAGAATTTCTCCAAAGAAATTCTGTGCGTGTTCTTGAAGAAGGGGGTTTTCGAACCCAGATTTTCCAAAGCTTCAACCAAGCTTTCCTCAAGCTTGATTCAGTCCACAGAAGTGTAAAAACTTCCTTTTTAAGGTAGATACACTCTACTAAATTGTTTTGTTATGAATTGTTAATAAATAGTAGAAATTGAATTGTAGTCGTGAATGATATTGGTTTTACTATTATGTTTAAAGGTTTCTATGGTTATTGAATTACTCATAAGGATATATGAACTCAAAGAATGGTTGTATCTCAAAGTATAGTTTTGATTAAAGTATGGATTTTGCCAAAAAGGACGGTTTTGATCAAAGCGGGATTTTCTCAAAGCATGGGTTTTTCTCGAAGTATGATTTTACTCAAAAGGGTCTTCGTTCAAAGTTAAGGTATCATGGTTTTGCAAAAAGGGGTTTTTCTCAAAAGTGGCTTTGCTAAAAGAATGATTTTGAACTCAAGGGAGTTTACCTCATTGCTTGTAAAGTATCGCATTGTTTTGGACTCAAGGGAGTTTACCTCCTTGCTTGTAAAGTATCGCTTTGTTTTGGACTCAAGGGAGTTTACCTCCTTGCTTGTAAAGTATTGCTTTGTTTTGACTTAAGGGAGTTTATCTCCTTGCTTGTAAAGTATCGCTTTGTTTTCAACTTAAGGGAGTTTACCTCCTTGCTTGTAAAGTATCGCTTTGTTTTGAACTCAAGGGAGTTTATTTCCTTGCTTGTAAAGTATCGCTTTGTTTTGGACTCAAGGTATCGCTTTGTTTTGATTCAAGGGAGTTTACCTCCTTGCTTGTAAAGTACCTCCTTGCTTGTGTAAAGTATCACTTTGTTTTGAACTCAAGGGAGGTTACTTCCTCTCTTGTAAAGTATCGCTTTGTTATCGGTTTTGCGAATCACTCTAAGTATCGGGTTTGTTATGGCTCAAAGTATATAGCTAGTGAAATGCTCAATGATATGTGCCCTGTAAAGAAATGCTCACATGTTATCTGTTTTATGAACTGCTCTAAGTTATATGCTCACTTCGCTTTGCTTTGGCCTATTTTGCTCTGATGTGTGCATGTGCTATTCTTGAGGTTTATGGTAATGCTATTTAGTAGTTTGTATACATTGAGTATTTCATGCTCAGCCGAATTGTTGACTTTGGAAGGTTCTATGGATGCACATGCTCCTGAGCCTTGGATAGAAGAGGAAACTATGAGCCAGAGCCTGCCATGGATCATCACCAGGATGATGGAGCTCTAGATAAGAGGCCCTATCTAGACTATTATTGAGTAATGTGAGGGAGAGGGTGTGTATTTTGAAAGTGAGGAATGTCCACTTTAGACTTATATTTTGTATAAATCTGTTGGTTCAGACTTGGAATACAAATCGCAGGTTTATGTTATAAAGAAATTTTCAAGTTCATCTTTTAGTATGCCTTGTATGCTCTTACAGGATGATATGTTTGCCTTATGTGTCATGATAGAATGTTATGACATGGCGGTCACGAGCCAAAAGTCTCCTAACTCCTAGGGGAGATTTTGGGTCGTGACATCTTGTGAGTTCATGGAGTTTCTTAGAGTCATTTATGATCCATAGAGAAATAGAGCAATATTGTAAAACATATCTATAGAGCAAAACATAGAGATCTTAGAGCTTATCATAGAGTTCTTGTGAGTTTAGTATGATCCTTTTGAGCTTGTGAATCGATCTTAGACAAATCATGGAGTTGCTTATAATCATTTAAGTCACTTATTTGAAAACTCTTTTCGTAGCATTGAGAAAATCCATGGAAAACATCGGTTCATGCAAGACATGCGAGCATATGAACATATGAGAGTAATATCATGTTTAAACACTCAAAAACCCTTAGAGGCATTTACACAAACACATAGAGTGCATACGAGTGGTAGCTTACATCCAAGTATAAAAATAACCTTTCACAACATAACAAATCAAGATACACATATAGTAGAGGATGAGAAGGACAACACAAGGTAACTAGTAATATCACAAGATTGGTAGTAGAGTGTATCTACCTTGATAAAATCAGTGATCTTGATTCCAAAAGCTTGGAACACTTGGAAAACCTTGAGTTCTTTGATAAGAAACACCAAAGGAATGGAAGGATCTTGATCTTCCTTCAAGCTTGAGCAACACCTAGCTTCTCTCCTTCTTCTCCTTTCAAGTCTCTCTCACAAAGGGTTTATGAAACCCTAAGGTACGAACTCAGCCTTTATATAGGCAAAGGGTAGTGGATAAAGTCTTAAGCACTTTTAATGAAGAAAATCTGCGTATAACCGATCGATCGGTGGTACAGACCGAGCGATCGGTGGCTTACTGGTTGATCGGTGGTTTCAACCGGACGATTGGTTGAAAACATCCTCTCTGAAATTTTTTCCCATACAATTTAGTTAACCGATTGATAGCTACCGAGCGATCGGTATAAGACCGGTCGATCAGAGGTTATCACCGAGTGATCGGTAATCCCCTGTTTTGTTGCAAAACCCTATTTTCACTACTTTAGACCTTTCCAATCTCATTTCCAACACCTTTAGTGCTTAAAACACACTCCTTAAGGATATGTAGACTTGTTAGAACATGCACGCCATAAATCCAAACACGTATATTACATAAGGCCCATTAGTGTACAAGACCACACTTGAGCACTATTCACACACTATTCACCGCTTAGTGAAATGCGGATTCGGGGTTCTACAAACTGAGCAGCGCCTCCTCTCTGCAACGGACATTGAAGCGGCATGCCTATTCCTCCTCTCCCTTTCTATCTCTTTTGGGTTTGTTTTTCTTGCCTCTCTATTTGTTTTAAAACCCTAAAAATGCACAGTCTTCTATCGTTCTGAGTTCCTTCTCCCTGAAATTCCGACCAACTGAGCAGTGCCTCCTCTCGGCGACGCACGCTGAAGTGAAAGATCAGTCGCTCTCTCTTCATCTTCCGACATTCCAGTTCGATCCTCTCTGATCACCTCACTCTCCGATCTACCCTTCAAAGTGAAAGATTTATTTCTTGATTTGATTAAAATTTTAAGCTTTTGTACTAATGTTGTTTTCTACATATAAAATCAAGTTGTCTCAGAATCCATCAAATTTTCTCTCGAGTTCTTAGTAAAGTTTATTGAGTTTGATTAGATGAAGCCATGCCTTCAAACTTGGACCCAAAAGCTCTATCTCTTTTTACTCTGTTTATCTAAGATGAGAATTAAAAGTTTATTGAGTCTGATTAGATGACGCCATGCCTTCAAACTTGGACCCAAAAGCTCAATCTGTTTTTACTCTGTTTATCTAAGATGAGAATTATATAAGAGATCATTTCTTATTTGCAAATTGGAACCAGATGTGCATCTCCGTGAACATCATCACTGAACACCAAATTGGACCCACAACCTGGCTGTGTACTACACACCTACAGGATTGATCGAGCTGAATTGCAAATTGGACCCACATCCTAGATTGTATTTCAGGGCTAAAAAAAAGAAACAATGAAGGTGATGTGGTGGAACAAATGGGGGTTTCAAATGGATTTAATTTGCATTTACGGTACTACAATTGCTTGTCTTATGACCACATAAAATTATCTGAACATATATACACTAGCAAATACCCCGTGCGATGCACGGGTGAAAGGAGGTTTTAAAATAATAAATTATATTTTTGTTAAAAATAATTCAAATTATTTTTAAAATGATTATTGAATATTAAAATGTGAAGGGTTTTTTTTTTTTATCATAAACAAATAAAGAAAGGATGTAGTGTAATGCATGATGGTAAGCAAAATTAAAACACTTACACATTTTTGTCTCGGCTTGTTGGGCCATATTTCTCCAACTTCAAAGGGAGATGAGAGAGAGATATTGGGATTGAGAGTGTGTTTAATGATTTTTGCATTATTATTACAAAAATAAAGTAGACGAAGAGGAGTAGAGAGGAGAGGAGAAGCTTAACGTTTTTCTTTAGTGGGAGAGATGAGGAGTTGGGAGAGAATAAAGATTTTGGCTCACGGTTTATCATTCATTTAGCACTCTGCCTTCAAGAATTCAAGTTGGACAGCCTATCATTCGTTGAAGATTTAGAGGTGTAGGTTTAGTTCAGGCTAACAACAGCCAAGCCTGCATATTCATGTGCAAAGGATCTCCATTGTGGATCTCAGCCCATAAGTTTAGATATCCAGTTCGGCTATTAGTTTAATTTCCCAGACACTAATTCGAGGAGAGGTAGCCGAAGTGCGACTGTCAGAACTTCCGTATAAGTTGTTGTTTTGTGCTATCTATGAATAAAAAAAAGCTCTGAAATCAGCTCAACCCAACCCCAAAAGAACTTCTGTGTAAGTTGTTGTTTTGTGCTTTCTTAAAAATGTGGGTCTGTCATTCATGCCAATTGATCCCATGAATGACAGACCCACCACTTGGCAAAACTATAGGCCTGCACCAGATACTGATCACCGATTCCTAAATGCTGATTTGATCTTGATTCTCTTTCTACTATAGGTTTTATGACAGACCAGCAACCCAGATTTCTTTCTATGACGTGCAGTAAAACAAAGACAAATCTTTCATGAACACTACCACATTTCTAAAAGTAAACTTGCACTTTCAAAAATTCATTCCAAGAAAATTGTTCACTTCCAACAGTTGGAATAGAAGCTGGTCTTGGGCAGATGTGCCTCGGCGAGACAATCAGCTAACTGATTGGCTTCCCAGTAGACATGAGTAACTCAAACGCGCACACAAGATGCTGAATCAAAATTCTTTGTTTCATGAGCCAAAAATATGGACTCTGAAATGAGAGCAGAGGGTTTTGGTTATTATTAAAGAGTATAATTATATGGATAGATGGAGATGATATGTTTTCACAAACACTCACGTTCCAGAGAGAGAGAGATGTTATTGGCTAAACATAGGCATCCTAATAAGGCAAGATAATATATTCTATGTTTTTGTAACTCTCCACTGTTATAAAAAGAATCCAAACCAATGCAACAAAAGTAGGTTGGAATTTACAACATCATTTTCAAGTTCTTATCTGTCAAAGGGACTTTTCAAAAAAATAGGGTTAATGGTGACCCAAGGAGGTGTTGATTCCCTGTTGGCGAGATGGGTCTGATAAAGGATGGTGGGAACTGATGATGCCTTCCATTCAGACAACTTCATGGTCTCCACACCCGTTGGTGAGATGGGTCTGATTATAGTATGCTGGGAATTGATGAAGCCTCCAATTCCCACAATGTCGTGGCCTGCATTCACCTCAACTGCCTTGAACAATAAAAATCCATCCTCCATGGCTAAACTCTCAATGTTGATGCCCTACGCAGCCACATCTTTGTAGTCGGATCCCTCCTTTATCAAACTCGATTTAATGTCTTGTTTCCTACACTGATATAAGACTCCAAATATGATGGATTTGCAGAGAGTGTGTTAGAGATACACTGGCGACACTAAAAAGCTACAGAGAGAGGTGGGTTTATATAGAGACTCTACATAACTTCTTGAAGGGCAGTGTAAAGAATGGTTGAGAGTCTTTACATCCCTTCTTGAATAAGGGTAGTAAATAATAATTAAGTGCTGGTATAAGGAGATGTGGTTGGAAGATGGAAAGAAGTGGGGAGAAAGAAAGTAACTGGCATAAAGATTTTTTTGTGAGATGAATGGAGAGAGAATCGATGGTATCTCTTAGGCATACAAAACATTTTCTCCATCTCCTAAAACCCTCATATTGCATTCATTACATTTGAAACTGATTCACATCTTCAAAAACCCCACAACTCTTGAGCTCCTCTCAAATTGAATTTATTACTAAATTAATTCTCACTCTTTATAATTGTAACCAAAACAAAGAATTAGGAATAGTGGTGTGTCCCAATAAAGGTGGGTCCACAACTCAATCTTTGAGTGGGGTCCACATCTCAATAATTTAAGGGAAGATAGAGAATAGGTGCCACATGGGGTAAAGCTATTAGTTATAGCCACATGGCACTGATTTGAAGAAAATGAAGAGCAATGGAGTGTACCACGTGGAACCAACCGGTGTATAGTATTAGTATAGATAGATTTGTAGCGTAGTAACACTCACACTAACTAACAGGGTGACGGCCTAACCGTGTGTGTATCGGTAAGCAAAAAAAAAAAGCTCATGTAATTGTTCTTAACTTACCCTCATAGGGTATTATAGGATTTCTTAAATTCTATAATATTTTTTAAACCCCCCAACAAACCTGTCTTGGAATGAAAATTTTGGTCCAACCTCGTCTTAGATGTCCCTTTTGTTTTTTTCTTTTCTTTCCTTTGGAAGGTAAGGAAGCCAAGCCTAACATGTGAAAAATGCCAAACAGCTTTTAGGACCCAAATGCATAATTGAATATGTAATCCATAGACATCAAGATCCAACAAAATAGCAATAAGACCGGCCTTGGCGAGCAAAACTTAATATAATCTCAATTTTGATTGTACCCTGTTACTCATGGCCTTAGCTAGCAAGCTAAATTTAAATCGTTCGATGATTGACACAAAAAGCATGGACTAAATAAAGACCAAATGCTAATTAACACCGTTAAACATTTACATGTAACATAAATTTAAGTGCATAAGAAAGTGTCCTAAGAAAGAGCTGTCCAATATCATCAATAAATGTCCTGAGTTGTTCTGGCAACAAAATGTTCTAGGTAGTTGCTGACAAAAAAGCTCTACGAGGTTGATGAGTAGCCAAAAAGGCCCATGACATCCAAAAAACTGCACCATTTCAAATAAGAGCATGTTAGTTTTTTCTTCACAAATTTAATAAAGACTATAGTATCTATCAATTAGGAATATATATAATATTGAATCAAATAGTCCTCTACGAAATTAATTATATACCTGTTAGACAGTTCATATCAATCATAATCACGACATATTATCCCACTCCAATGGCCATTTAGGTGTACTACAGTCAAGATCCACATCTACACAAATATGTATTCAGATGGTTAACAATACAAAAAATTACATTATAAGATTAAATATTTTACCATTTTTATGTTCTTTGTTTCTTATGTATCCTGGTTGCTTTTTTTCCTCATCCAACTTTGCAAAAATTTTTTTTGAAATGTTAGCAAAAAATATAAAAATATTAGCTAAACTAGAAAACCTGTTAGATAGTTCATACTAGTTATACTATGAACAAGTTATTTTTTCTTCATCGCACAAGTACGACTATCATGGTGAAGTCCTCCACACACCTTATATTTTCTTGATTTCTTACTTTTTGATATTTCAATGCCGCTCTTCAATCTACTATTACAAACAATTTTTTCACTTATTTAATTCGAGTTCCAAATCCATTAAGCTGACCATATCTTTACTATTATAATGCGAGAGGACGCGTAGCCTGATTTTTTCAAAATTCCTAAGTACCCTTAAAGCTTTACTATTATAATGTGAGAGAAGGTGTAGCCTGATTTTTCCAAAATTCCTAAACTATCCTTATATAAAACAAAACTTTGATTCAATGTTTTACTTTAATGTGTTAATGTTTTACTGTAATTTCCAAACTATCCCTTATCTATTTAAAGAATAGAATCATAGTCAATTGCGATTGAACTTGGGGATTAACACGTATCCCTTTCAACTCCTATTAACTATGGTTAACTGCTTCCCTCACTCTCACGTGCATCGCACGTGCCACCAGCTAGTTCTCTATAATAATGTTTTGCTCCATCAATGGGATAAAATTTCATTCGAAATTGTGGCTCTAAAACATTTTCATCATTTTCCCGTCCCCAACATCTTCTGTCTCACTTTGACAATGAGTTTTCACAATATCAATAGGACCCTGATCCGTGTCCTATAAAAAGCATTGAAAATACAACAAAATATTGACATTAATATAAAATGCAACTATGGGTGGTTAACAAACCATGGTGCTCTTGTGAACGGCTCGAGCTCGGCTCGTTAAAAGCTCACTGGAGCTTTTGGGATTGAATAGAGCTTGTAAAGTTGGTGCAACAGATTTTCGACGATGTACATGAATGTGGTAGTGTTGATGAAAGATGGAAATGTTGCTTTGTTGAAAATGAGTAGTTTCTTTGTTTTTTGTAAGTTTATTAATTTAATAGAAGGGAGCCCCAGTTCCAAAATTGGAAGTGTTTTCTCTTGGTTGTAACTGCAAAATGAATCAAGAACTGGCACTCTCAAGTCTCATGTCTCAACTGATGGACCCGGGCGAATTTTCAGAATTGGTACGATTAAGTAGGTAGAATTGGTATCGGAAAAACTTACTACCACATTCTTAGAATTGATAAGTAAGTCTCTAATTATGGACCCAAATGACTAATTATAGCATGAAACATTGTTGTACTGATGACTGGAGAGACCCGTTCAAGTTTCAAGAAAAATTGAGAATTTTATTCTTCAAAGTCGTGAGTTTTTAGGGTTCTAAAACAAATAGAGAGGCAAGAAAAACAAACCCAGAAAAGATAGAAAGGGAGAGTTGTGTGCTTTTTTAGGGTTTTGAAAAAAAAAAATCAAAGAGTCCAACATACCTGATAAAGAGGGGCGTTGGTGACGAGTTCTGTTTGGTCTAAAGAAAGGAGGAGGAATAGGCAAGCCGCTTCAGTGTGTGTCGCCGAGAGGTGCTCCTCACTTGGTCGGAACTTCGGAGAGAAGGAGAAAGAGATGGAGAAGGAAGAGTTGTGCGGACTCCTGTAACAAAGGTCCTTTTAGCTTTTTTCTTGGTTTTTAATAAAGGGTAAAATAGGAATTATAGGAATAAAAGGCATGGTGTGGGTCTATATGGCTTGGCTTGCTTTTTCAAAACTGTGCCAATTCAACATCAATCATGACCCTTAATAGATAGATTTTGAGGGTTAGGATTAGGGAGTAGATGTGGAAGTATAAGTGGGAGTACCCATAGAGTGACTTTGAGTTTTAGGGTATTGGAAAGGAATTTAAGAGGTCCTAAGATAATTTAAGGTTGATGGGATTCTAAAGGGTCCCAAAAGGGTTCACCTTGCCTCGTAATTCAAAGGGAATTAAGATATAAGAAATATGTCAAAAGCACTTGACCTTGCAAAGGTGGTTGGCTACATTTGTTTTTTTGGTGAGAGATATCTTTTACCTGCGTTGCCCATACCTTATTATCCAAACATGAGATATCTTTAATACATACTTCATTTAACAAAAAAAGTACAAAGAATTTTGCTCCCTAGTGTGTGCATGCAAGTTTGGTAAATTGGAACTGTGCTCCCAATTTTACGAGATCGAGGGTGCGGTACCCTACAGGCCTACATAGGAGGTTGTGGGCTTTTCATCGCCCTCACTCTCTTAAACATACACATGTTTGTGTATGTATATTCTACAACCCTCCCCTTGGTGAAAATGGCAAAAAAAAAAAAATTCCACAATCTTCATATTGGTTTTTATCCAGTCTATTAACTAAAAGAAACCTTTACATGTGGAATTATTAGTCATTTTTATAGTGGATGGTAAAAAGAGATATTCAGGAAGTCTTGAAGGCAGAAAACTTTAGTCCTTCGAAACAACTGCGACTTATCTTTTGGACTCCCACTCCAATGGAAGGGTGAAACTTAACACAGATGGAAGTTTCGGAAGTTCCAGAGAAAATCCGGGAGAGGCCTCTAGTGGTGGACTAATTTGTGGCGATGATGGCAGGTGGTTGATTGGTTTTGGAAACAATAATTGTAGTATTTGGTCTATCACTGGGCCTGAACTTTGGGCACTCCTACCATGGGTTAACGTTGGGTTGGTCCGAAGGTAACAAGAGAGTTATTGTTGAAATTGACTCTAGTGCGGTGGTGAATCTTGTTACTAAAGATCTGGATAATTCTAACCCCCATGGATCCCTCACCAGAGCTTATAGAACAGAACGCTCCTAGGAAAATCTTGGTAGTGCCAGCTTAAGCATGTTTTTCGGGAGGGAAACCAAGATGCAGATTGGATTGCTAACTTTAGCCACTCTAGTCCTCTTGGTGTTACCTTTTTTTGCTCCCCACCCCCTGGTGTTTTACCATTTCTTAGTGATGTAATGGGGGTTTCTACCCCTCGGCTTTGTTTTTAGTTTGTGGGTCTTCCCACCCATTGAACCAAAAAAAAAAAGAGAGATTCAGGGAAGCTTAAGTACAACCCACGCATTTTCTATCTATATTCATAGTCATAGTAGGCTGGGAGAAAATGAAAACATCAGCAGGGGCCTGAAATTTGGTTCAGCCAAAGGAAATATTGGCTAACCGGACTATCGAACTACTTGACTTGACTAAAACCCAAGGTCATCTGGCCTATTGCCAATCCTTGTGCTAAGTAATACCTCGACATCTTTCAGTTCGTTCTTCGGTTCATTCAAATTGCTAGTTTTGTAGCCACTCAGGATTCAAATTCAGGGTTCCATGGTGATATCGGGCTTTGGGCAATGGCTGATCTGAGATATGGCCCCTCAGATCGTGATTCTGTAGGAACCCTGAGACCACTTATTACTCTTACGAGTGCCTCGGCAGATCTCCATTACAATGGGACTATAGTAAAAAGAAAGTCCTTAAGGCAGAGGTCTGGAGATCCACCCATATGGAACCCCAAATCCAGATGTGCCTAGGAACACCCTGTAATTTATATTTGTGAGTAATGCTTTTCAAAGCAGATTCAGTCTCAGTCTCAAAAGCTTTTCAGAAGACCTGGTTGAACATCACGAAGTGGGTTCCGAGAAAACCTGAGTATAGATTCGATCACCTTCCAGATGCATCAAAAATTTGCTTTTGAAATGAATAGATTTTTTTTTTTTTGATATACTAAACACACATACAAATTCACGCACACCACACTCACACACACAGCCCCCAATCTCAACTCAAGCCTTTAACCCCACACACACCCCTCAAAAAAGAGGGGTGAGGTGGGAGTACTTAAGGAGAAGGACCTTACAATCGTAAATTGATGTGGGATTACCGGGCTACTCATTTTTTCCACAACACACTCACACCCAACCCAATAGCTTTGCTTCTTTTAATAATATATAATATTGGAATGAATAGATTTAATGAATGCAAAAAGAAGAAAAGAAAATGTAATAAAGAACAAACAGCATTTATGCTAATATACATGGCTCACCAGATGAAACAGTGCCTCCTCTCCCATCCTCCTCAAGACTCTGTCTCATTCCCAAAGCCTTCTTCACAATCGAGTGTAATGATCATACTGGCAAAAGGAAGAGGTGAAGTAACTTCAGCCTCTTGGGGGGGAGGGGATAAATCATGTTGGGGGAGAGGGGATGAATCATGTTGGAGTTTGAATATCACTTCCACAGAATCTCCATGAACCATCATCTTGTCTTCTCAGAACATATCAAACTCTGTATGTGCTGCAGTCACGGTTAAACAAATTAACTAAACAACCAATCAAATACACCAAATGGCATGCTGCTGGTCAGACGACTCAGACCTACCAACAGATCCCATGACTAGTATTGGCATTGACCACTTTGAACAATTGTACTACAAAAAGTGTTACAGTATAATGTTATTGACCATTCAAAAGAGTGCATCCATAAATGCTTACCGTCAAAAAATCAGTGTAATTTTTTTTACAAGCCCTTTGGTTGAAGGGTCCAGACTGACAGACCTCATCAATCCCCCATTGCATAGAAATAATTTCTGCACTTCTTTTGGACTTTTTTTTTCGTTCTTTATCTTGTGAGTGTGGGTGTGCCGTTAGGTGAGATTGAACCCCCTGCAACCTCATAGTTGCAGTACATAACGTCAGCCAACTGAGTTACAGACGGTCGAGAATTCCCCATTAGTATGCCTAATAAATATTTTGATTCCATTCACCTGTAGTAATTTGAATTCTTTGGCTGAGATTCATCAACAAGTTCTGCTGTTTCCTCCAAGACAGCATCAATTTCAGCCATCTCTCCACCAATCTCATCCAATATAATGTTAGCCCGCAGGACAGACATCTGCAGCAGAATGAATCTCCAAAAACATGGCCTGGCTTTTGCTGAGTCAGCCAAAGCATGCCACTGTCCATCAAAAATGCACATAATAGAATCAAATCATTTAAGAGGAAAAAAAAAAACAGAAGGCACCTCCCTGGAATTAAATTTCTGTTATGAACATGTGTCAAAGCATGAAATTTCAAGGTCCTTCAAGCTGTTGCAGACATGCAGGGGCCTCATCAGGATCTTAATGGCATTCATCGGTAATTTTTTCCTCGTGCAGTGGAATATTGTAAGTTATTAGTGAGCCTTGTAAAATGCATAAAATGCATGAACCGCATAATGGCGAAATTAATCATGATTTATGGTATTATTTGCCACTTTATAATTTTAAAAATAGATATTTATTTTATTTAAACTCCCCATTGGCTTTTCAAAAATTTTAAACAAACTCAACTTTCTTCTTTTCTAATTATGGAAACACGTCCTGTACTTACCTTTATTAACTTCAAAACTATTGAAATTTCAATTAACTTATTGTTTATAAGCTTGATGAGTAGATTTTACTCATGTTACAGGTCCAAATGAGTATATCAGTAATATCTATAATCATCTTTATTAGAATTATTTTAAAAATATCATTATATTTAGTTATAAAGGAATTGCCAGGAACTAACAAAATAATTCTTGTAACTAAGAGTTTATGAAGATTTACTTGTTCGAGAAATTGCCCAGGTCAAGGAAGCCGCTAAGGTCAGGGCCATGCAACCAGTATACCCCACCTTCCAACTATGTTACCAGATAATCAAGTTAGATGATTTTAACCACACAATAATTTAATATTTTCTTATTCAAGGTGTCAAGACTGAAGATTCATCAAACAGCAGGCCCAATGGTTGAATGCATTAAAATATCGCTCCATGAAAACATGGAAGGTGGATGGATAATGGATGAGAAACCATGAATTCATCAAAGCATTTTTTATAATTTTACCTGAGAAAGCATTGACTCAACAAGGACCTCAGAGAGGATCTGATCATGATGACTGGGCCCAAGAGCTTCAGCTTTGATGGCTTGCCATTGTTCAATGAGGGCTTCAGCTTCTTCTATTGGCATCAGCCTCTTGTGTACTGCCGTCGTAAAAGGCGATGGATCATCAGGCATGGTTCTTGCATCCGGGGAGTTCTTGAGTTGCTTCTTAAACATTGCCAACAGCTTCCTGAGTCTCCCACCGATATTCCTCCCATCAATACAAGCAGGACCAGCATTGTGATCCAAAGAAGGATCTGTGGACCAAGCAAGGGTAGTAGTGCTTGTGCCCACCTTTGGTTTGGCGGAGTTCCATCCAGATACACTTCTCATCTGCCTAAATTGCATGCTCAACATCTTAAAGGTAGTGAACGCAAAACACCCTAATACGGTAACTAAAGTGATCCTTCCGACCACATTTCCAGAGCCCCACCAGCTTTCCCAAGCTTTATTATGGTGTGATCCAAGGTTTCTCTTTAGTTGAACAAATTGTGTGCCAATACTGCTTCCACTACTAGTCTTGCCTGCCATCAATGAGCTCTGCAAGTTAGCCGGTGCCAGTTGCTTTATAGCCGGTCCCAGATGTCGGGTAGAGTTCAAATGCGTTACAGACTCCTCTGAAGCTCTATGATCGGGTACAAGAACAAAGGACGGTGGTGTGTGGCTTATACTAGGTATGGTCTGTGGGGATCCTTTATTATGCCAGCTGCCCCTAATAGCCCTCTTTTCTCCACCAAAGAAGTTGACCTGCAGAAACAGTGCATGATCTCAAATATAATTTTCTGTTCTATAACTATTTGATCCATTGTTGAAAGTCTCACCAGTGATGGAGAGCAATCTTGGGTATCTGGAAACATACTGAGTACAGCATCCGTCAGCCACATTTCCTGATCAATTTCAGCAGGCTGTCTGGCATAAGAAAATATTAACCTTAAACAAATATGAAGTCCACAATAGCAGTCATTAGTAGTAGTGTGGGGTGGCATCGTAGAAAAATTCAATTAGGTGGATGGTTCAGACTCAGATCTTGTAATTAATCTGACTTTTGGGGTATGACCTATTGAACTGTGCCCCCCTTGATTGGTGATCTGATCAAAGACTCGCTACTTTATACAACTAAAGCACATAATGACATAAGTAACAAATAATTATTGAAGGTCAATGAAGACTGCTATATCTCAACAAGCAATAAAACATAAATTGAGAGTTGAAGGGAGATGAGGTCTGAAACTGGGAACACAACAGAGTAACGCCAATATTCTGAAACTCGGCTAAAACCTCCCCTCAAGTGAGGTCTTGACTCTTGACAGTGTAAACAAGTGTCTCATATGTGCCTCTGACAAAGCTAAATAGATTGCAACATTTCAGTATCGAATGAATAAATGATATACCAATGATGGGGTTGAACTGGAATCATCTTTAATATCTTTTCCAAAAATTGCTGGCACAAAATTTCGTGAAGCAGGACGTGAGTTAATTTCAAGCTGCTGAAGCCTTTCAACACCCTCCGCCTCATCACCCTAAGAACCCAAAATTTAATCCTATAAATATTCTGATTGAGAATAATTAAAATGTCAGATGAAAAAAAGAAGAAAGGAAAAGATAGAAAAATATACCTGCCCAAGAAGGAATGAGCAAAGAGCTTCCTCAAATTTTAAATCAATACCTTCAGATGCTACCAAACACTCGCAAATGGTTTTTGCTTTATTAACCTATATGACATTGATACCAAAAACAACATAAGACATAAAGCATAATGGACGTTTGTATGTAATGTCCGTTAGTAACGGTTTCGGCCAGAACCATTCACCACCTGAAACTACTTTTAAAACCTTGATTTAATTTGTCATAATGGATCATTGCTGACCCGAAATTCCAAAGAACAAAAATCAAAAAACTAATAACGAAGGAGTAAGGGAGCCAGCCAATAGACTTACATCCAGGCAAGGCAAAGGAAATACCAGATCTCTTTGCTTGCTTGAAAATCCAAGAGCAATATGAGCTATCACAGCACTGTAGAAACAATTGAAATCAATTACAACTCTTTGATTCTGTGATTCAAGTGATTTCTTGTTCTTGCGTGTAATGGCTAAGTTATCCCATGGAAGAAGATCAACTATTTCTGTTGCCATGAGCTTATTTAGTGCCTGACTCAAGAAGCACGGCCAATCTTGGACTCGGCAGGACGTTTCCAGGTCAAGGCCCTGCCTGAGCAATTCACACAATGCTGCGATTGCTCTCCGTCTCCGTTCAGAATTTTCAGGTGTGTGAGAGGCATGCCTAGTAACTCCAATGTGCAAGCAGGTGCAAGCTCCTCCAAAGATTCTTCTATCTAAAAGCCATAGCCAACCAAATTGTTTTAGACAATGAAGACTAGAGTAAATCTAAGGCACTCAAAAGTAGAGTATAAGAACTAAAGACAGTCTACCAACAGCATCCTACCCAGGAGATCTCACACCAAAACCAACCAGATAAGATGATCCAAAACATGTGTCTACTTATTTTTTTGAGAAAGCATTTGTATCTACTTATTCTTAACTGTCATATCTTTTTCTTTGAACCAAAAGAATAAAATAGATCAAATGGTTACAATCACCCACCATTACCTTTGGAACCGCACAAAGGATATATCCCTATAGACTGGACCAGTTAGGTAAGTTAGATATCCTTGGAAAAAAAGGGAGCAGAAGCTCGCAACGAAAAGAGTTTTACCTGAGATAAAAGTGGCATTTTCTCAAGAGATATTTTGCTCCGGAGTAGATATTGAGCACGACCAAGGGCTTCAAATCCTTGGGATGCATTGCTTTTCTCAAAACTGATCTTTGCAATTGCACACTTCAAGAAAGTGCCTATGATAAGAAATTGATGCATAACAATGTTGCTAGCAAAAACCAGTGCAAGTTCCTGACCTCTTGCTGATTCTTCTTACCTCAGCTAGTGCCATACACAGAAGCAAATCATGAAAATATGGCTTAGCATCTGGACGTTGTAGAGCTGCTCGGCCAATTTCAAGTACCAATTTCTCTTCTCCTGCCTGGAGAAGAAGTCCAGATCTCATCATATCCAACTTATAGAAGCAAGAGCCTTACATTTAAATTGAGCAACTTTAAGATTACAAGAACAAAGAAAAGCATTCTGTATTTTTAGCTGCCCACACAAACATGGAAAGAAGAAAGAAAAGGAAAAGAATACGCTTGTTTTCTGATATACAAATGTGAAGCATATCGAAACCAACTTAATATTCAGGAGAAATTTGACAAGCTGAGGGCTAACCCAGTGCGACGTCAAACAATGCGGGGTCACTCAACTCTTTTGGGAATAATTCCTCTGCACAAGCAAGACTAATTAACTGCCTAGACTACCAACTATTTAACAAAGCTAAGCACAATGTAGAGAGAAAGGTATACCTCCTGAAGGAGGCAAAGAGCACCAGGCAACCAAGCCCATGGAATTCGGAGCATAGACTTAGGTGGGACCTTCTCCTTTGCATTACCAGCATATTCCTGTTCAAAGAGAAGCTTATCCCTCACATCTGTTAATAGATCCTGCACACCCCACATAGAAAATCAAAAACAGAACCAACAAGAAATAGTCTAAGTCCTCCAACATGTCTCCCCCCCCCCCCCCCAAAAAAAAAAGGAATCAAACGAAGGTATTGCACAAAATTTTCCACTACCTTGTGAGATAGAACAGCATCCAAGGTGTACCCTTCTTCAATCTCTGCGCTTTTCAGATCCATCACTGACTTAACAATCTCGTCTTTCTCTGCTTGATCAGAAACATCAACGATCTGCAAGTCCATTTGAAAGTGACAGTAAATGGACCATGATGTTAAAATAAAAGAGAGAAAACATGAGAAAAAGACACAAATTCAACCCAACTGGACCACATGAAGAGTGGTCAGATCCCTACCCATATACAAAACAGAAATTTCTGCAAAAGCCCTCAACTATCTTGTAAAACTACTAAACTAGTGAGGGTTCTTTCTACATGGAAAAACCAAACTTCAACCTCCCAAGTGATCAAACTGCCTCACCAATCAAAAATTGGGAAAGAGGGGAGCATCAATGAGCAAACCTCACAAATAGTAAACTCAGTCAACCAAATTGAGTCCATACCCAGAACCATCATGATACGACTGCCTGTGCTATTTTCTTTAAAGTTAAGCCTAATATATAATTTACGAGGGTGAGACCTGAAGTGTCAAATAAGCCTATTAAAAATAAAATTAGGGATGCAAGTATCAATGTAGTAGTAAGTCAAGGAATCAAAACTAGCTGAAACCATCATGTAACGGTTTCGAAAGACCCTAATACGTTACACAATGTGATATACTGTTTTATAAGAAGGGTTGGTATATAATGGTTGTTTACACATTACATAACGGATTTCCATTACAAAATGTCGCATAATGGCTGATGCCTATAAGTTTCAAAATCCTCCTTTTCCCCCTTCTTTCACTCATTTCTCTCATCTCCTTCCTTCACATATTTTATAGATAAATAGATAATTCCATCCCATAAGTTTATTAGTATTTGACTTCATTTCATTCAAATGATGGGTTTGTTGGGACAAGAGTTGTATCCTGGATCCGAAAAAGTGTAATTGGGTTCTCCCAATAACTAAAAAGTGTATTATGCCTGAATCTAATGGGAGGTTGTGATCAGTGTAGTCAAGGCGTCTAGACGATGCCTAGGCGATTAGCCCCGGCTAGGCGAGGCATTGCCTAGGCGATAAATTTTAATATATATATATATATATATATATATATATATATATATGTATATAATTATATACATAAAAATATATATATATATATTATTATAATAACAAATTTATATTAGATAAACATAAAACATTTAAAGATCATTGCACAAGCAGTCAAGCATTATTATTTGTGTTGTGCCACAATGCAAGTAAGAGAGGTAAATAATCTACAAATTGCGAAAGAAAAGAAAATAACACGTATCTTTCCACTCTTGAGATTAATGATTCAGTTCCCGTTTAAAATATTCAAACCAAAAGTTACATATGAGAACATGAATCATTAATCTGAGTGGGGGAAGATAGCGAGAGATATGGAGAGATCTTCAATACTCCTCCCCCTAAAAAAAAAGGGAAGATCAATGGGAACATACGAAAAATGCAATAGCAGATCAAGAGCATCAAATCCAACTCTAATGAAATTATCTAATTGACTAATGGAGGAACCGAGGAGAGGAGAAATCATAGATACCTCAGCAAAATGTTCCCAAAAAATGAAATACCACCGATATTTGTTGCCTGAAAAAATGAAAAAAAAAACCCTTAAAAACAGAGTCGGTGGTTAAACATTCTACATTCCCCCCTTTAAAAGAAATGCAGTGGAGATAGAGAGAGAGAGTCTGCTTTAACATGGAAGAAAAAAAAAGTGACATGGTAGGATTCTCAAGACTATTTTATTTTATTGAAAAAATTAGGGGTCTTGCCCTGGGACTCGGTTGGTTTCAGTGAAGGACCTAAAAAATTAGGCGTTTGCTTATAGAGCGGAGCTTTGAGGAGATTTTGTTTTGGCTAGCTGGCCCTCTGACTCTCTCTCTCTCTAGTTTTGGTTGATTGGACTCGTTGAAGAGATCAAGCTAAAAAAAGAAATGAAATCAAATGAATGAAAAAAAAAACAGCATAAGATGCAAAGTGGAGTGATCTCTGTCTCTAAATGAAAACAGCATAAGATGTGGGGTTTAATCCACACCCCAAAAACAAAACGTGTCATTCTGTAATTCTGTGCTGATTAGGGTTTAATCCACACCCAAAAAAAAACTGTAACATGGTCCACTGTGGAGAACGAAAGAGAGAGAGAGAGAGGGAACCTAGTTCGAAATCGAAGGTTCCTCTCCTTTTTCTTCTTCTTCTTCTTCTTCTTCTCCTTCTCCTTCGTCTCCTCTTTCTCCCGATCAGTGTAAACTGTAAACCCTAAAAAGAAAAAAAGAAAAACACTTATATATATAAGTTATAATGACTTTTACTAAACAAGTTATTATTATTTTTATTTTTTTTGAAGGCCACACAAGGCCTGATATTATTTACCTACATCCGGCGACCGCCCAGATACCTAACGCCAAGGCATCAAGGCGTGCGCCTAGCCAATAACGACTGCCTAATCACTTAGTCGGACACTACATCTCACAAAACGCCTAGGCAACCGCCTAGGCGACGCCTTGACTACACTGGTCGTGATGGTAGAATATCTGGATCGATAAAAAAAGGGTTTCTAGTTATAAGATATATAAGTAGCTAGAATTGAGATTTCATTCAAAGAGAAAGATATCAAATATCTAGAGTTTCATTTTGGAGATTATACTGATGATCCGATCCACAAGGATAATGATTGGGAATTGTTTAATTGTCTTTCTCCAAGGAAGAAGTGAAACATAATCGGCCATTTCTTTGCAATTTCGTCAATAAAAAACAAATATCTAGCTTGAACCCAAAGATTCATGCATTGATCCTCTAGTGGGAACCCCTTTTCTTTTTTAAATAGACACATAAGAGGTTACCCCTCAAGCAAGTTTCCTAAAAGGACTAGGAAAACTAACTATCCAGATCCCTCCCATTAAAGAAATCTTGGTTGGTTTAAATCAAAACATTATTCTTCTACAAAATAGGGACATTTTGTGATATAATATTCTAAGGGTGCATTGAAACAAATAAACCATAGGACTAATCGAATTGTCCCATGTTGCATGGCCAAAACTCGATGGACCATATACCTACAATCTCTCACTCAGTTTAAGAATTTTCCTATTAACCAAAAGTTCAAACTTCAATTTTGAAAAAAAAAAAAAAAAAAAAACTTGAAAACAAATCGAACGCACGCCTTATATGTAGAACCCCAGAATTTGTGTAAACAGTGCTTGTGAATAGTGCTGTGAATAGTGTTAAAGGCCTAAAGCCTTCGTGTAAGGGTCTTGGTTGTTTCTCAACTATAAAGAGGGTTTTGGTTTTTAATTAAAGTGTTAGATGTGTTATGAAATCTGTTAAGGTCTTAAGGAGTTCTTTTGAATGTTCATGGGTGTCAAAATAAAATGAGAAAAGTGTTGTAAGTGTGAAAAAGGGGAAAAACTGGCAAAATAGAGCAAATCAAGGAGGACCAGTCAACCCCTCCCCTACCGGTCGACCGGTCATGACCACCGGTCAATCCCTCCTCACACTAATTTGTTAGGGGCTTTTGGCAGAGAAGGGGTTCACCACCAGTCGACCGCTCAACACCACCGGTAGACCGGTCATGCACATTTGTGCCTTAGTTGACCTTTGGGGATATTTTTAAGAGTGTTTGGGTCTTTGGCACAACCCCTTGGCTTATAAACATTGTAACAAAAAACGTCTTTTTTTGAAAAAAAAAAAAAAACGCGTTTTATTTGCGAATTTTGGAGTTGTCAAATGATTCTGCGTTTAAATCGCAAATTTTAAATTAAAAAAACGGCATTTTTCCGAATTATTCACGTTTTTTGTGAATTATTTGTGTTTTTTTAGGAATTATTCCCGAATTATTAAAAAAAATTACTTTTTTTTGTATATGTTTTAATCAAATTGTTCCGTATATGTTTATAATTATTAATTTAGTTTTTATTTTTTTTCCCGAATTTTCCAAACTCGATCCCTGCCGAATTATTCCCGAACCCTAACTTTGTCACTATGCTTATAAATAGCCCATTTTTGTCGGTTAGGATTACAAACACCTTAAGAGAAGATTTTTGGGAGATTGAGAGAGAAGAGAGTGAAGCTAGGGTTTCTTCTAGGGTTTGTGATAGTGATCAAGTGAAGTCTTGTTTTCACTTCAAGGGTCCTTCTTAAGCTTGTATCTTGCATCCAAGGAATTTTCCAAAGCATGTAACCGTAGGGATTCGGTTTAGAAAGGTAGCTACACTCTACTATCTACCCTTGTTATGATTTCTTTGATAAAAGAATGATAGAATGACATGTTCTTGATGAAATAGGCTAAGTAGGCCATGTCCTTGCTATGTTACTCCTATGAATGATGTTTCCCAATTATGTTTCTATGTTTAAAAGCTTTCTAAGTATACCATGATGCACACAAGTATTCTATGCACACTATGCCTTGCATGATCGATGTTTTCTCATAAGTACGGGCATCCGGAAGTTCTTAAGTTCATAAAAAAATCTCAAAGCTATTAAGCTCATAAGCATTGATAAAGCCAAACCGAGGGTTGGTCAAGGATAGGGTATATCCAAGGATTCATATTTGGTTCAAAGTAATCTCATAAGAAAGTGAATAAAGTCAACGGGAAGGTTGAGGATCTTTTTTTTTTTTTTTGGAAGGTAAGCTGGGGTTAGGCAGACCCCGACCAGATATATAAATTAAAAAAGAAAAGGGATTACAATCTAAGGTAATTACAAGCCGATCTGTCCTTTTCCAAAATGGATAAAAGTGCAGAGGGAAACTCCCTTGGCAAAAGAACAATAGAGCTATTGAGAGTACAAAATTTGGTTAGAAAATCAGCTGCCGAGTTACTTTCCCGCCAAATATGATGAATAGAATATGCTGAAAAGTGGGATAGCTTGAGAATACATCTCATAACTAAATTCGCCAAGTACCAAGGAGGATCATTAGAAGCGTTCAGTAACTGAGAGGCTTGCAGCGAGTCTGTATTAGTATGGAGGTGCTGAATACCTTGGGCCGTAGCTAGATCAATGCCTCTTTCAATGGCTAGGATTTCCAGGTGTAGGATATCAGTTCCCTCCACTCCTTCCGCGAAAGCTAGAAGAGGATGACCATTGCAATCACGCAGAATACCACCGAAACCCGATGCACCATTTCTAATTGAGCCATCACTATTTAGAACCCAGAAGCCTAGAGGAGGCGGGGACCATGAGCACCATCTCTGCGGTTTAAGAAAGAAACCAACAGTAATCTGCCAAGCATTAAGGAATTCTCTAGTTGAGGCCGTGTCTTCCACTTGAGCATTTAAGGCCTCAATCTTGAGCCTGGTATCTGTAATTATGGAGGCAGTGATGTAGTCCACGGGCTTGAAGGTGTTGGAGAAGATTCGATTGTTTCTTTCACTCCATATGTGGTATATAGTAGCACTGAAGGCTATTCTCTTGATGTTTTGGATAAGTTGCCGACCATGAAAAGCTGTAGCAGCCCAATCAATCTCGTTGTTCCAAGGCAAAATTTGTCGGGAAGAGTAGCGACAAAGGCGAAGGATGGTTTTCCAGATTTGGTTAGTGAAGAGGCATTCAAAAAATAAGTGTTGGGTGCTTTTAGAAGATGCCCAACAGAAAATACAACGGGAATGGGTGATGATATTGAGGGATAGGAGGTGGTCTTGAGTAAGAAGTTTGTTGGATATGGCAAGCCAGGAGATAAAGGAGTGACGGGGAATAAACTTACCAGACCAAACAAGGCTCCACCAAGGAACAGAGGGCTGATTCGAGCGAAGGCTATTCCAGGCTGACTTGAGAGAGTAAGATCCTTTGCTATTAAGTTTCCAAATCACACGATCAGCTGGTAAGGAAGAATTGATATCCGTCTGTTGAAGAGCATTCCAAACTGTTGAGAGATCTGCTGAAACTGCAGGTGGCAGATTCCAGGAAGAGTCAGAGATGATAGAGGCAACTGTAGCATCTCTTGGAAGGCCCGAATCATATTGAAGGCGCTCACCGAATTGCTCAAAGAGAATGCCCAATGAATGCCAGGGATCATGCCAAAGGGAAGTTCTGGATCCATCAGCTATGGAATGAGTAATATGATCTTTGGCCAGATCTCTTGATTGAAGAATTTTCCGCCAGCTCCAAGAACATTCAACGGGAATTTTCATTGTCCAGAAAAAATTGTGTCTGATAAGTTTCTTGTAACACCACTGCACCCATAAGCTATCGGTGTGGGAAGCAATAGCCCATAATTGGCGAATAATACCTGCTTGATTCCAGTCCGTAAGTTTACGAATGCCTAGGCCACCTTCATTCTTTGGCCTGCAGATAGTAGACCAGGAGATAGGATGAATTTTGTGTCGAAGATCACAGCCAGACCAAAGAAATTTGCAGCAGATTTGTTCAATTTTCTTGGCTACAGATTTGGGGAGAATGAGCAACTTGGTCCAGTAGATATGCATGTTGTTCAAGGTAGATTTAATGAGCTCTAGTCGCCCTGCATAGGAGAGGAAGTTAGCTTTCCAGTTTTGAATCTTGTTGAGAATCCTATCGAGCAGCGGTTGACAAACAGCAGTAGATAGACGACCAGAAATAAGGGGCATGCCAAGGTATTTGACAGGCAAACTTCCAATTCGAAATTTCAAAATGCGTTTGAAAAGGGATTGAGTAGAGGGAGCTGTGCCCGCAAAAAACATCTGGCTTTTATCAGAATTGGGATGGAGGCCTGAGATTGATGAAAATTTGACTAGAACTGCTCCAAGTTCCGAGGCTGTTCGTTGGTCTGCTTTAAGAAAAACAAATAAGTCATCAGCGAAACTAATGTGGGTAAGGAGGGGATTATCACACCTTGGATGCAAAGATATAAGACCAACTTTGGCAGCCTGATTGAGCAGGGATGAGAAGCCTTCCATAGCAATGACAAATAGAAAGGGCGATAGAGGGTCCCCCTGGCGAAGGCCACGAGAGCTACTAAAATAACCTTGGGGAGATCCATTTATGACCACAGAGAAGCGAGGCGTGGTGAAACAAGGAATTAGCCATTGAATAAAGATGTCAGGGAATTGCATCTTCTGCAGAACTAAAATCAGATAATCCCATCGCACCGTGTCAAAAGCCTTCATCAGATCAATCTTGATAGCACATCGTGGACTGCCTTTGTCGCGATGATAGTTCCTCACAAGCTCATGGGTGAGAAGAATACTGTCAGAAATATTGCGCCCCTTTAAAAAAGCCGATTGATTTCCACTTATAATGGAAGGAAGAACCAAACTGAGGCGAGCTACAAGGATTTTTGAGATACATTTGTATACAATGTTGCATAAGGAGATAGGGCGATAATCCGAAAAAGAGTTCGGTCTGGGCACTTTTGGTATTAAGGATATTAGAGTTGAGTTCAGCTCAGACAGCATTCTGGAGGATCTGAAAAAATTCTGAACCGCCTTGACAACATCTCGTTCAACAATGTCCCAACAAACTTTGAAGAAAAGAGCAGTATATCCATCAGGACCAGGGGAATTTTCATCATGACAGTCAAAAAAAGCCCATTTGATTTCAGAGGGTGTAATGGAACTGGTAAGGAGAGGATAGTCTTGAGAGTCAACAGTAGCAAAACAGGGGATGTCCTCTGGGGCTAAATCTCTCTCAGCCGAAGGTCTGGATAAGAGGTTTTCAAAGTATTTGACGCCTGCTGAACTAATCTCATCTTCTTGGTTGAGGAGGATATCATTATCAGTAATTGAAGAGATTCGATTGAAGCCTCGTCGAGATGCAAGACTCTTATGAAAGAATTTAGTATTATTATCCCCCAAGGATAGCCACAAGAGTCTGGATTTTTGTCTGATAGAGGCTTCTTCTGATCTTGCTAGAAGGCAGTAATCCCGAAGAAAACTCTTTTCCACTGCAATAAGAGATTCGTCATGAGGATTAGAATGAAGCTGCATTTGGGCCACCTCCAGAACTTGTTTAGAGTGGGCCACTCGAGAGTTGAGATTGCTGAAGTTCTCTTTGCTCCATCCCCTGAGTCGAACTTTGAGGGCCTTAAGTTTCTGAACTAGTTGAAACATTGGGTTGCCCACCACTGGAGACTGCCAAACCTCGGAAACTATGGCCTTGAAATCAGGATGATCCGTCCAGAAATTGAAAATTTTAAAAGGTCTTTGTCCTCTTGGCGGTGGAGGTTTGAGCAGGACAATCATGGGGGAGTGATTAGAAATACCTAGAGAAAGGAAATCAGCCTCTGATCCAACAAAGCGAGTGCACCAGTTAATGTTAATGAGGACTCTGTCCAGTTTGCATTGAATACGACGAGCGCCGGAGGTTGAAGAATTGCTCCAACTACAAAATAGACCTTTGCTCTTGATATCGAACATGCCCAGGTGATGGAGACAATCATTAAATGAACTAGAGTTGCGTGGTTGAAAAGTAGCTCCTCCAACCTTTTCCCCTTGAAAGCGAATAACATTAAAGTCTCCAAGCATAATCCACGGTTCCAGAGGACTATCTATGGAAAGGAGATCTTGCCAGAGATAGCGACGATCCGACTCACTGTTTGAAGCATAAATGAAGGAAGAGAGGAAAATCACCGAAAAGTTGCATTCAGATACTTTACAGTGTATAAATTGGTCAGTGGCTTTGAGAACTTGGACATGATAGTAGTTTGGATCCCATAACACCCAGATCCTGCCAAGAGTAGAGTGATCATAATTATCGGCATAACTCCAACCACGGGCAATATGCTTGAAAGTTTTCACGAAATTGGCTTTACGAACTCTGGTTTCCAAAATCGCAAGCATGGATAGCTTGTGAACAGCAATAAGTTTTCTGATCTCCGCTTGCTTGAGGGGATCATTGAGACCGCGAATGTTCCAGGCAGCAATCTTATTCATTTAAAATATTTAGAGATTTGGGTGGTCCCCAACAGATAAATTATCACAAGCCTTACTAGCTAACTCTGCACGCCGACTGGCCTGGGTAGAAGGAGGGGTTCCTCTAGCCTGGGAAGATTTCTTGAATGCCCCGCGACTTGATCGAGCTGCAGAGGGGGTGTGCAAAATAGAGCAAGAATCTTCATCGAGAGATGCAAGAGCATCAAACCTATTTGGGCTGAGCATTGTATCACCATCCTGGGGAGCAACGATGGGTCCAAGATAGGCATTCGCAGTTCCCACCTTCTGATCAGGAATGAATTTTGGTTGAGCAGGGCTGAGAGATTGTAGAAGGTCCATGTCTTCCTCATGAGCTAAGTTGTCCTGGAGTTCCCAATCAATGAGAGGGTTACTGTGGAGAGCTTCATTTTGGGCTTTCAAAGAAGCAAATTGTTGAACAGGTGATGGGCGATATGAAGCGAACCCAACTGCAACAGAAGAATCATCTTCGTCCCCATCACTATCTTCTGTAACATTGTGAACACTGGGGCTCACTTCCCTCAGCAACTCAGTATGAGAAGAATGACCACCATATTCTCCCTTCTCCAGCAAGGTGGGAGACTCTGTCATTCGAGCATCAAGCAGGTCAGCAGGCCCAGCAGGAGGAGTCCTGGCAGAAATAGGTGGTTCAGCATCTCGATTCCCCAAAGTATTTGTCACAGCTTTTGGGATGAAAACCTGTTTGGTTTCACATTTAGCTTCAGAGTGTCCAAACAACACACATCTAGGGCATCGCAGAGGTTTCCAATCATATTGGACTTTCTGGTGAAAAATGGAGCCATCTGGTCTTTGCACATCAATCCGATCTGGAAGCTCATCCGTCGCGGAAATCTCCACACACAAACGGGCTTAAGAGAGTCTACCTCTTTCAGCCATGACTTTGTCTGAGAAAAGGGGTATACTGACGGCACTAGCCAAACGACTCAACAAACGTTCTCCCCATAGGTGAAGCTGAAGTCCAGGGAGTTTGATCCAGATAGGAAGAGAGGAAACCTGGGGTTTTTCAAGTTTCATCGATGGGGACCAAGGGCGAAGGATTAGGGGTTTCTGGTTGAGGAACCATGGCCCGGAATCTAGAGTTCGAATCTTGTCTTCATCACAACTGAAATCGAAGACGAAAAGGCCATTATCTAAAGAAGAGATTTCCAAATGACCTTTTGGAGCCCAAGCTTTGAGGACAAAATTCTTCAAATGCTGAAAAAAGGGTTTTGGTCCAAGGACAAAACCCACAAGAGCACAAGACCATCGAGCAATATCGTTATCTACTTCAATCTGGGGATAAGAAACAAGATTCTTGCCCTGGATCTTTTGAGGGGGAATATATTCTAGGGTTAGTCCATTGGATTTATCACGATTCGATGCAAACAGTGAAGACCAATTAGAAGCAGGGACCAAAGGATCAGGGTCTTTTACGGAAGGGGAGACTACTGCCGGCTGATCCCCAGCAGCAGACGCCATGACCGCGCAAACACAGAGATGCAGCTCCTCAAAACGCCTGGCCGTCGACAGCTCATTTCTATGTATTCGATGAAGGGTATTTACCTACCCGGTTCTAAGTCTTTTCACGGGTGCTACTCAAAGTTATGCTCATAGGGATCTCATAAGTCTCATAAGCTCAGAGATCTCATAAGAACCTTGATTTTCACAAGAACTCATGAGACTCATAAGTTTCAGTTTCTCATAAGACTCGTAAGTTTTGGTTTCAACGTACGCTCAAAAGATATTTTTGGAAAACTACGCACAAAGTTAAGATTTTAAGTAATGTTTTCGCTCTATGCTCTACGATTTTGATGAACCGTATACATGTTAGTGCTTTATAACATTGTTAGCTAGTAGCTTGTATACGTTGAGTATTCCATGCTCAGCCGAACTATTATCTTCGGCAGGTCCGTTTGACATATGTGCTCCGGGACCATGGGTCGAGGAGGAGAACGGTAAGGAGGAGCCTACGGTGGATCATGCTCCAGATGAGAGGGCACTTGATAGGTGGCCCTATAAGGTTTATTTCTGAGTTTGAGTGATGAGAGTGAGTGATATGTATTATTTTGTTGAGAGAAGATGTTCACTCATAACTTTTGTTTTTGTAAACACTTGGAATACGGTATAAAGAAATTTTCAATTTACGCCTTCGCTATAGTATGCCTTGTATTTTGTACAGGATGATTTGCTATGCCTATGATATATTAGTCACGCACAAAGTCTCTCCTAACTCCTAGGTGGGATTTTGGGTCTCGACATTATATCATGCGATCTCGTTCTACGTCTGGTTGATATGATCACTATTAGACCAAGATACTTGGTCGGGTAGGTAGAGACGAGCATAATTATAAAATAAGTGTTTTCTTTAAAACATCACTAATGCTTCGCGTAGTCTTTGACATCAAAAACCCAAATTATGAGAGAAGAACAAAGTCAAGACGAGAGTGCTTCAATGGTGCCCATCCATTTTCACACTCGAGCAAATAAGGATAATAGAAACCAAATCTCCTAAAATACAAAACTCTCAATACAAAGACAAATTCTCAAGTTTGAGACAATCCCCTTAAAGGGCCAAAAAAATGCTTTAGTACAAAAAGTAGTAATTGACAAATCATTATTCACAATTGAAGTTCAAAACAAAAATTATTAATCAAAAAGATACCTCAGAACAAAATAAACTTCCCCTAATCAAATGGAGCTTTGACTCCCATATTAGTTACATGGTCATTGAAAACCTTTATAGTTCATATGGAGTCCCTTGGTCATGGGGTCAGCTAACATATTTTTCGATTCAATTTTGTCAGCGATAAGTCCTTCTCTTGAACCCTCTCTCAAACATAATGATATAGGACTTGATGTGTTTGGCTCTTGGATATCATCTAGCTTCATTGGTAAACGATATGACAGCATTATAATCATAAGAGATCGCAAGGGTCTCTCCATCCCATCTAAAAAACGAAAATCAGTGATGAAATACTTGAGCCACATTGCATGTCGAGCAGCCTCACAGAATGCAATGTACTTAACTTCCGTTGTAAATAATGTTGTGCAACCCAGCTTCATGCTTATCCATGAGATAGCTTCTCCTGCAATACCCACTAGGGGTTGGTGCAGTTGGCTAGCATCCCGGGTTTGCTTCATGTGGTTGTGTGTTCAACTCCCACTCATCAACTTACCCTAGTGTTTGTAGGGAAAATTTTGAATGGGTTGGTGCAGACACCCAAAGGGACTAGTCCTTGCCTCAAAAGGGTTTAAGACACCCTCTGTTACCAAAAAAAAAAACCTTCTCCTGCCGTCATGAAAATGTAACTAGATGCGAATTTAAAGAGTGTCTTTACAACCCTTATAATCAAAACTAGAATACCCCAATCATCATCATCAATGCCTTATCCCAAATAAGTTGGGACCAGCATTACGTAACCTATTTCGTCATTCTGCTCTATTTAAATTCATACCTTCAGCCAAGTCGCATGTAATCAAATCTTTCCTCACTATCTCCATCTACATAATTTTTGGACTTCCTCTCCCCCCTTTAGAACCTTCAACTTACAACAATTCACTTCCTATTTTGAGGATCCATACACAACAATAAACGCATTGGTCCCCTACAGGTACCTCAACACTTTCTTCACGGCATTGAAATAATGTTTTTAACATACACACATTGCAAAGTTAAGATCTGGTTGGGTGCAAGTCATCATGTACAAAAGGCTTCCAATGGCAGAGCAATAAGAGAAATTCTTATCACAAATACTATCCATCTGATTATTCGAGCATTAATCCTCGATAAAGACAGGAAGCTTCATTTGAAAAGTGTTAAAGAGGTATGGACGTATGGTATGGAGTTTTGTAGTGAATGAGTCGCCACTTGTTAAGGATGATTTCTTCACTGAGGATCAGGGCCCGAAGAATCAGACAGAGAGGACGCATACTAAGGGTTTCTCGAATTGCTCTGTCGTGGGAAGCGTTATTATGTACACGATGAATTGCACTCCTCCAAATCTCAACTAATCAGACAGAGAGGACGCATACTAAGGGTTTATCCAATTGCTCTGTCGTTGGAAGCCTTATTATGCACGTGATGAGTTGCACTCGTCCAAATCTCAACTTTACAATAGGTATGTTAGGAACTTAGGAATGTAACAAAGCAACTTGGGCCAAGCCCATTTTAATATCGTAAAGTTTTGAGGTCATACAAAGGACCAAGGCGTTGATCCATGATATAAAAGTGTACATCTTACCATGGCCAGTTGTGAGCAGTAAGTTAATGAACGAGTTTTTGTGATTGCAGAATCTAAGTCGTTCCGAAAGCATGTCGCATTTGTAAAAATCGAATTTGCTTTTAAAATAAATAAATAAACAAGATGATCACCTGAATTTTTTTTTCAACGTTTGTTTTTCAAAAATAAAGCTTAAAGTTTTAGGTAATAAGGAAAACTCTTAGAACAAGTTGGAAATTGTAGTTATATGGTCCATTGAGTTTAATCCATGCGATATGGGACAATCTGATTCAATTGGACATGTGGTTTATTTGTTTCACTGCACCCTTGGAACACTGTATCACAAAATGTCCACGTTGGGTTACTTGGGTAGGAGAATAATGTTGTAAGTTGAACTAACCAATAGTTTCTTAATGAGAGGGATCCGGACAGTTATTGTTTTCCAAATTATTTTAGAAACTTGCTTATGAGATCACCTCTTGTGGGTCAACTTAAAAAGAACAAAAGGGTTCCCACTGAAAATTAATTATAGACAACCACCAAGAGTTGCACCTCTTAGGATCTAAATTTCCAAATGAACCAAACTCCTTTTTTAAGCCGTCATTGAGCCATTTGAGGACTAGCCGACGTTGAACCTTATGCTTGGAGAACTCGTTCTTCAGCATGTCATGCATACATGCAGCATGCCACGTTTGTGCCGATTGAACATATGCATATTCAAGTGCTATTTCATGGCGCCATTCGACCAAGGTAGGGGCTTTGAATTTGATACATACGAACTTTTCATCATGCGCATGGTTTGAAATATCCTCCATATTTCCGATATATCCCCGATATCACAACGCAAAAAATATCTTTTACATGTATTTTTTTCTTATGAAAAGTCGACGATAGATCATACCCCCCCCCCCCCCCCCCCCTAGGAATCAAAAATCGACATTACCGGAGTTAAATCGTCGATATCTATTGATATCTCAGGTGTGCGACACATCTATATGACGCAAGTTTTTTTTTAGATGATATCACACGCTATCGACAATATCGTGCAATATCAATTGATATATGTTTTTTAAATAAAGGTTTTGGCTTCTCATTGTCTCACTCTATTTTATTTACATAAAATGTCATTTAAGTAAATGTTCATTTACTTAAGATATTTATATGTCAATAAGGTTATACCCCCCATTTGAATTCAATTCAAATTATCCTAGATCCAAATTCGCAAAGAATAAAAATCAACTTTCCAGTTCAAGAACACAATCGGTTTTTAGCGCATTTTTGAGAATTTCAACTTCAAATGCAAAGGCATTTCTTAACTCTTAAAATTTTATAAATTCTATCATATCAAAACATTACTAAAACCCAAAAATCCGGTGAAAAAAGTCTCATTTTCAATCTTTAAAAATATTTTCATCCATAGGATCAAAAAGTCGATTAACAGTTCAACAGAAAAAGATTTGCATTTAAGTTTTACAAAAAATATTAAGCATATTATGGGTAACCTCCATTTAAAATATTCCTATATTTAATTTCCAAAAAAATCATATGGATATATTTCCGGGTATGAGCCGTATGAACAACCTTATGTGGCAATGGCTTCGCATAACTCTTTTTCTGATTGTAGTTCTTTTGGTGGGTTGAATTATTATATATGTTTGTATTCTTATGAATCTTATGAATTATGAATTTATGTTTGATTGAGAAATGAATGAAACACTTTATGGAAGTTAGTTATGACTTAGGAATTGTGTCGTGAACGCTCATCTTTGCCCCTTTCCTATTGCATCTCTTATGTACATTGTTTTTATTCTCAAATGTGTATTGACATATATTTTAACATTTCTTGAAGTTTCATTGCAAAATTTCATGTTTTGCCCCATTTTTGGGTCAATTTTTCAAAAATCATCGATAAACGATATATCTTGCGATATATCTCCGATATATCTTTTTTTCACGGCTCGACATGTCGAGTGATATCGACATTTAGAACCTTTATCATGAGCTCATTACTCCCATATTTATTTTATATTATTAAAACGGTTTGTGGCATGTGATCCACACTAGAGACTTTGCTCCCTTCTGCATTTGTATTTCATTGTATTGAGATCCTAAGTGTCTATTTTTTTCAATGGTATCTCAAGAAGCTTACATTCATAAAATATTACATTTATTGGACGTGAAACAACATTCCTTTATGGTGAGTTAAGAGTGCATCAATATGGAGCAATGAGATGGCATTGTGCTGGAGAAACATGAAAACAAAGTCAGTAAGCTGAATCGTTTGTTATATGGCCCGAAGTATATCAGTGGTATGTAAGATTTCATAAAGAGCACTGAATTCGGATTAAAGTTGTGATTCTGATGTTATATCTTGATGACATCCTCTTGGCTGACAATTAAAGAGTTGCATTAAAACAAGCAAAATAGTTACGCCGACCAAGTTTGAAATGAGAGACTTGGGAGATGCGAATTTTGTTTTGGAATTACAAATCCATCATAACCGTAAGCTAGGATTACTCGGGTAATCAAAATATTTTTTTTGATCGATAAAGCATTTCATTAAACTGAAAAGGGGGAAACATAGGAATCCCGGTTGAATGAGCTTACAAGCATATAAACTCAAAGCCAAGGAAACACGAAGAAAATACAATACCTCAACCCCAAGGGAAAAATCAAACTAATACAAAACCTCCTGCAATTCCCCCCTCCCACAAAAAAGGTCTGCCCATTCCAAGACCACCAACCTGATCCGCTCGAATATCCGAGGTACGGGCGAAGTGATTTCATCAAAAACTCTGTGATTTCTCTCTTTCCACAACATCCATAAAATAGCCCCAGGTATCACCCCCCAAACCGTCTTCCAGGCTCCAGCCCTTATCTCCACCGACCAGCACGAGAAGAAGTTGATGAAGGATGAAGGGAAAACCCATTCAATCCCCATACCGTAGAGGAAATAACCCCACACCTCCTGCACCACGGGGCAGTGAAGGAGAAGATGGTCTGTCGTTTCTTCCACTTGGTGACATAAAAAACATCTGTTGGCCAAACTCCAGCCTCTGTGCTGCAAGTGCTCATTAGTTAGGATCTTATTTAGCACCGCGGTCCAAAGGAAGAAAGACACTTTAGTGGGTATTCCCAGATTCCACACCACTCTATGGGGGAACGGTTCACTCACGATTGTGGATAGCGATTGGAATAACAATTGCACCGAGAACCGCCCTAAATTGCTTTCGGACCAAATCCTGCAATCCTCCACATCCGGGCAGGGGGCCGACCCTGAAATACTCTCCAATAACTGAGACAATTCACAAATCTCCCAGTCATTGAGATCCTGACGCAATAGTGGACCCCAAACAACTCCCGACTCACTCCTCTCGTACCAATCTACTACTAAGGCGTCCCTATTGGAAGCTAGAGTGAAAAGGTTGCCAAAGCCATCCATCAATTTGGTTGTCCCGCACCAAACATCCTTCCAAAACATGATTTCCGCCCCTCTCCCCGCTCTAAATCTAAAGTAAGGACTACCAGATTGCCATTAACCATAATCCCCTTCCAAAAACCCTGACCATGCGAGCCTCTGACCTCCCGGGGGATCCAACACGACTTTTCCCCGTACTTGGCTACTATCACAGCTCTCCATAAGCTATCACACTCATCCCCCGAAGTGCCACACCCATTTGCCTAATAAAGCTTTGTTCACTTGGATAAGTGACCTTAGATTCAATCCCCCGTTTTCCACTGTACGGCACATCTGAGCCCAAGCAACTACATGATATTTGACTTTGTCCCCTTTCTCATTCCACAGAAACTCTCTCCGAAGCTTCTCGATCACATGAGCCACTGATCTGGGGATGGTGAGATTGGACATGAAGTAAGTTGGGAGGCCACTCAGCGTGCTTCGAATTAGAGTTAGTTTTCCCCCTTTCGTCACAAAAGACGATTTCCACCCAGATAATCTTCTAACAATGTGATCTATCATTGGGTTCCACACCGAGGGAAGGGAGCCCACTTGGCATCCCAAGCAGATGACCAGATGATCTATAATGGGGACCTCCCCTACCCTGATAATTTATGATTTGCCGAGGTTGACCCGCAGACCTGATACTGCTTCGAAACATCTTAGAACACACCTGAGGTTAAGAAGGTCCCTTCTCGAGGCTTGCCTGAATATAAGAGTGTCATCCGCAAATTAAAGATGAGAAACCCTTAGGTTGTTAGCACCCACTTTGAATCCTTCGAAAAAAATTCCCTCAGCTCTAGATAGCATCTGGCTTAGAGCCTCTGACACCAACACGAAAAAAAAAGGAGAAAGAGGATCCCCCTGTCTTAAGCCCCTTGAGCTAAGGAAAAAACCTACCGAACTTCCATTTAGCAGAATAGAGAAATTCACCGAAGACATACAAGACCTCATCCATTGTTGTCACTTCCTCCCAAAGCCCATCCTACCCAAAATATAAAGGACAAAGTCCCAATTGACATGATCATAGGCCTTCTCCATATCTACCTTGCAAAGAATACCCGGAACTTTAGAACGCACCCTGGAGTAAATGCACTCATTGGCAATCAAAATCTCATCTACAATCTAGCGCCCTCCCACAAACACACTCTGCTGGGGAAAAAAGAGTTGACATCACCTTCTTGAGCCTGGAAGCGAAAACCTTTGAGAGGATTTTATATGTGCTACTCACAAGACTTAATGGACGAGAAAGTCTTTAAGATCTATAGCTCCCTCCTTTTTTGGAATTAATACAATGAATGTACTATTAATAACCTTGTCAAACCGCCCTGTCTTGTATAACTCCTGCATCACCTTTGTGAAAACCTGCCCCACTATCTCCCAACAACTTCTAAAGAACTCCCCTGTCTCGGTGTAATCAAATGAAGCTTATCTTCATAAAGTGGTTAGAGGAGTTAATCTATATTATGTTGAGGGAACCTGAAAAAAAAGTGTCCACGGATCTATGTTGATCTCAATTGATTGTCTTCAAATTTTCATAAAAACATTATATTTTTCTTACTGTTTTCCCTTTCCCCTTTTTTTCTTTCTTATTAATTCTTATTCTATCAATTTTAGATGCTATTAATCATCTTTTTTCCTTTACTAGTGTTAGATCTTAACACTAAAAATGTTCTTTTAGACGTTTTCTATACTTTTTTCCATGTTTTACACACTTTTTTTTAAATGTTTTTTCTTTAATTTTCATATAGTATAATACTATAATTAGCATGCATTAGATATATTACTTAAGTACAAAAGTGAAAGATCTAAACTATAAATGTGTTATTTGACATTTTCTACATATTTTCATGTTTTACACACTTTTTAATGTTTTTCTTTATTGTTTGCGTCATGGTTCAAAAACCCAAAAACTCGACTCGACTCGACTCGAAAGTTAGCCAGGTCGAGTAATTCAGAAAACTCAAAAAAAACTTGACACGGTCCAACTTAGAATATATATGTAATAACTTAAAAATTTTAGGTTAAAAGAACTCAAAGTACGTTGATTTTACAACTTCAAACCTCAAAATTAGGTTTAACCCTAAAAAATATGATGCAAAAATAGTGTGACATTCAAATTTAGGTTTTAAAAAATGATAAAAATACTCTTATGTGACTCAACCTAGACTTGATCGAGTAATTCGTCAAATAGTGTCTCATTCAAGTTTTGAGGTGACTCGAATCAAAATTCAGCCGAGTCGAGTAACTCGGCCAAGTTACTCGGGTGACTCGCTGAGTTTTCGAACCATGGTTTGCATAGTATAATTAGTATACATTAGATACTAAAAAGTGTTAGATCTATATAATAAAATCATTTTCTTAAACATTTTGTACACATCTTTTCATGATTTACACACTGTTTATTTGCTATTATATTTTTCAGTGTTATTGTTATTTAATTATTCTAATATATGTAAATTATATGTTTATGTTGGTTATATATGTTAAAGAATTAAGTAAGATTTTCTCGTTTTTGAATTTAGATGTATTTTGTACATTTATTAGAGTTTATATTAGTTTCATTTTGCAGAGTAGATGACATTTCAATTTGGTAAATCTACAATTTTTGCTGGGAATGGAAGTCATTTTTCTATTGGTAGGAATGAGAGTCAAGAAACTGACCAAAAGGAGACCACGAGGCCCGCAATTCAAGAAAACAATGCATGATGTTTCGTCACATTCACCACTACGGCACTACCACATTGTCAGAGTACAGGGGTTGGTGGGAGGGAGGGATTGCATGATCACGGTGGGCCTATGCTTGGTAGGAGCATCTGTAAGCATATGAAAGAAAAGAAGTTGGCTAAAACGATTACGCGCTTTTTCCATTAAATCGACTGAGTGCTTAACTTGGTCTTAATCACTTTTGTTTATGTGTCATGTAGCCTATGTTATGTCATGTGTGTCTTACTATTATTAGAGTTTATATTGTGTTGTGTACTTGTGTAATAGTTTTGGCTCAGCAAGACTGTTATTGTATGACTTAATACTTAATAATTTTTTGGTTCAAGTATGACTTATGGTTGATGCTTATGTCACGTTGTGTACTTGTATAATAATATAAGTCATCAACTGAGTAACATATTGTCATACTTGTTTCATTGTTATGTTAATTGTTGTTTTGCAAAAAAATCTCAAGTCTAGAAGATCATTCGATACCGGTTGGGTATACGGTGAGAGGGTTAAGGAGGATTGGCATAAGGTTCTATGCAAATATAGTCACAGAGTGTTTGCGAGGGTATCACAAGATTTAAGGAGTACCTAACTCAAATTTATGGGATGTTAAGAGATGTCTAGACCTCTCCAAGGATGTCAGACTGTTGACGATAACCCATCTACTGAGAAAGAAGATGCGAAGAAGGGGTCTAACTCTGAGTATAGACCAGCGGGCTGAATTCGGGACTCAAAAACCTATTTAAATGGGCTGGGCTCGAGTCGGGCCTATTCAAAAATCACAAGAGTTCAAGCTTGACCCATTGACACCCCTATCTGAGTTTCTAGCGTCGAGGATGGAAAGCATCTCCTTAGATGCGGAAAATTCTATTTTACAAGAGACTGATTTCCAGGCAACTCTAAGACAGAGCATAGAGCCTTTTCAAATGGAAGAAGAAACATGAAATATGCTAACTTCTAATGGGTATAGGATAGCATGGATGGAGTGTCTCCACGGATGACGAAGATCCCCTTTTCAAGAGTTTGATGAGGAAGCTAATTTCTAGATAACTCAAGAAAGGCATGGAGACTTTTCAAGCAGAGGAAGAAATTCACGGTATGTTAGCTTTTATTTGAATGGCAGTTTGAGTCAAGAGATTCTTCAAAGCCATATACTTGACCTTACAATATATTGTCACATTCACATATTTTTCAAATTTACAATAAACATGGTTATGAAGCATGATGTACTGATAACTCTAGAACTTGGTACCTAGATTTATATGAACTTTTATGCATTTACTAGTTGAATTATGTTTATATAAAAAAAATGAAATATTTTTTATTATTTTTTCCCAAAAATAAAGATATGGTTTTCGACCGTATTGCTTTCGGCAGTGACCATTTACTGTCTCTGAAACTGCTCTTTCAATCCTTAAGAGTGGTATTTGTAGTAGTAGCAGTTTGTTAAATGAAGGGAGAAAAAAATTATGGAGCATTGATGACAAACCAAAATTTCAAAACAAACCCCAAAGATAAAAGAAAGAAAAACATTCAATCCCTGCATTAATTAAGAAGCTATTGAAGTGTAGGTTGTAATATGGACAAGCTACATTTATGGCGAGAAAGCAACGCAAGAGCTGATTTTTTGGCAAAATTTTGTACTTCTATCTCTTCTATAGTTCTTATCCCTTGTGAATTCCCCTCTGTCCTTTCTTCTATTCTTGAGAAGGATAGAGTGGGCTGTAAATTCCTAAGATTGTAATTCTTCTTCTTTTATATATCGGGTCGGGGTCCGCCTAACCCCAGCTTACCTTCCAAAAAAAAAAAGGTGTAGGTTGTAATATATTTTCATATCCAGAATGATAAATGAAAAGCCTAATTGTATTTTCAAAAATGTATTCAAGATAATTTGACCATACAGAAAGAAAAATGATTCTCCTGGAGGAAAGTTGTAGCACTTAGATAATACCTGGGTAGGAGTCATGACACACCCTCTTATCCGCGAAGTATAGCAAATGGACCGCAAAGAGAAAAACCTCAATTATTGTGTTGGAATCCCCACACAAACATGAGAAATAAAATTACATGCAGGGTTTTGGAACAAGATGATAAGTTTACACACCCTCGTGATGCTTCTGTGGCAACCATTATCTCAAATTCTGACTGGGACCCTCCTCCGGCAGTCTCAGCCGATCTCCTCACTGTTTGGCAAGAATTGCAAAATGTAGCCATCAACAAATCCTTGCCTTCAGATCGTGTTATCTGGACACCAAGTAGTAAGGGTCGCTATTCGCTTAAATCAGCTTGGGAAAGCTTTAGAGATCAAAACCAATTGACTCCATGGTGGTCTCTGCTCTGGACAGGTAAGTACATACCTCAGCACTCCTTTATTTCTTGGCTGGCTCTCTCAAACTACCTCCAAACGCAAGACCGTCTTCTCAGTCTACATATCACCACTCAGTCCAGATGTGTTTTCTGTTGGGCATCCCCAGAGAATACTGGTCATCTGTTCTTTGATTGCAGATTCACGAATCAGATATGGACTTATGTGCTCAACTTATGCTGCTACCCCTCTCGTTTGATTCTTCCTTGGGACCGTGAGGTGGAATGGGCTGCCAAAAAATTCCATGGTTTGAATATAGTCCCAAATATTAAGCGAATTGTTTTTTGTGCCACGATATACCATATTTGGAATGAAAGGAACAGCAGAATTTTCTCTAATTCTTCCAAGCCCATTGAGAATATTATCAACAACATCATCATCGATACTAGATTGAAGTTTGGTGCATCCACTGCCCAGGTAGAAGATTCGGCACACACCAGAAGATTTTTGAATCAATGGCAGATATATCCTCTATTTACCATCAAACCACAGCTATGGTGCTCTTGGTCCCCTCCCCCAATAGATCATTGGGTCCTCAACAGCGATGGCTCTGTAAGAAATGGAGGTGCAGGTTTTGGTGGAATGATTCGAAACAATTTGGGTGTCCCTTTGGTGGCTTATGCTACTGGAATAGCTGATACAGACATCCTAAAACTTGAGATCATGGCCATTGCAAGAGGGTTGGAAATTGCACGGCAATTTGGTGTGAACAAACTCATGATTGACTCAGACTCCTTACAAGCTACAAGATTCCTCAAATCCACCAGTGAACCCCCTTGGACTCTAAGTAACCTTGTTGCTTACTGCAAACTTCTTCTGACAGATTTCCACTCTTATTCTATCCACCACATTTGGCGTGAAAGCAATACTTGTGCTGATTTTTTGGCAAAATTTTGTACTAGTATCTCCTCTACAGTTCTTTTACTTAGAGAATTTCCCTCTGATCTTTCTTCTCTTCTTGAGAAGGACAGAGTTGGTTGTAAATACCTTAGATTGTAATCTCTTTTTTTCTATTAATATATCTGGTCAGGGTCCGCCTAACCCCAGCTTACCTTCCAAAAAAAAAAAAAAAAGATGATAAGTGGACCTAAACCGCCACCTAGGTTTTTCTATCCTGCATAGAGTAAGCAAAACCAAATCTCTACCTAATTAGCACGGAATTGAATTTCACTAGCCTACTATCAGTCTATCACTAATTCACTAAAACATGTGTAATAAAGCATGTTTTGTGCATTTCAACTCTCAAGTTCTCAGAACTGACCTCCTTAGCTGAGACAACCATTATGCCTATGTTCTTAGCAAATAGTCACACCTAACTACAGAAGTAGTTGATGAATGGTCAACATAACATTCAAATAAATACTCAGCATGGACAAGTAAAAGTGAGTACTAAGACCCACTAAAGACATACCGTCTTCAACAATCTGAACAATCAAGCAAAGGGGCCATAGATCAATGTCAACAAATATTTTTCAAGTTTGCCGAGTCTGCCAGCTACTTGGCTTTTTATAAACATCCCTCCTAATAGTCCAACCCAATCAACCATCCATAGACTTTTACATTGTACATGTAACACAAAAAAGGGTCACTACCCAGATGGTATGGTATGAGACTCACACAAAATGACACACAATACAAGCCTGAATCAAGAACACCTTCGACCCTCTACACCACTAACAAGCTTCCCTGTGATAAGTGATAACCAAGTGGGAAATCCTAGATCATCCTATATGCTGAGCATACAAAAACCTACCAAGGTACTGATCATGATAATACACATACACAAGGCAATTCCAGACCACATTATCTGTTTGCGGTCTATCCCAATTGTAGTAACTTTTGGGGTTGGTCAACACTCTATGAGTTACCTAATCCCCCTTCATGTGCACAAGAATAAAAAAATTTGTGAATTAAGTTGACAATTTATGCAATTTCCGTCAAATTCAGCACAAGAAGCGGTAGATAACATAAAGTGCCCGCATCAACTTAGGTTAATATGAACTGTTCTAGCTAATAAATAACTTAATTGATCAAATAAATTGCAACCCTGTTGCTCAAACATACAGATTCCAATCATAAGGTAACAATTGCAACCCTTAAGAAGAAAGCAAATAACTAGATCTGGAACCTGGTAGCGAGTAACCGGAATCTCAACGCTCGTCTGATCTGGTTATTCTCAACAGTCTGCAACTTCGTCACATTCAATCTCCTACCTCCGGCGACATTTCTATGTCTCGAACGAAATCCTGCCGGAAAAAACCCAACCGGAACCCTAGAAAAAGGGTTTCCGGGGCTGGAGACAGAATCCACAACGCCAGAACCCGAATATCTCTGCTCCTCGAGAAAGATACACCGACAACAACAGTAGGCAGGAAATCTCAGTAGGAAATGAGTCAGTGCCATGTCCCAAAGGAAACCTAACCCTAGATCTTTTCAGTCTATAGGAAGAAGCATCTCCAGCGAAGGAACCCAGAAATGGAGATCAAGACCCAAGGAAAATAAGCAGAAGTCAGAAATTTTCAGCATTTTGAGACGAAATGGTAGAGATCGAAATGGTGGTTAGAATTCTAACAGAGATGATGAACTCTTGAAATAAAATAGAGAATGTAACAGAGGGCACGTTGTAAGCTACGGAGGCCTGCCTTTGCTTTGAGAGAAGTGCGCAGGGAAAAGCAGACTGTATTCCAGCCGAGCTAACATGCTCAAGCTCGACTTGAGCTTGATTAGGCTTGGCTTGAACAAGCTTAATTAAGCTTGAACTCGAACTTGATTCAAGCCGATCCTAGCTTTTTTTAATAACACATAATTATTTATTATAAAAATAATAATTATATATAAGAGTACTAGACCCCAAAAATTAAAAACAAAAACAAAAGAAATATATATATATATATACTCATCATATTCCGGGACATAATCATGGTATACAAGAGAAGAAAATATCCATAAAGGATTGCTCTCACCAAACCCTATTATCAAATGATTAAAATCAGACACATCTTTATCTTCTTCCCCGATCCCTTCTTGCTTGAACTCTTTGATTCCTTATCTGCATTACCGAAATTCCCAAGAAGGTCATCGTACGAAGCACTCTATTTTGGGGGCGAAGAAAACACATCATCGTACTTGATAGAAAATGAGCTTTTAATTCCCGAAACCCTTAAAAGTAATTTTCACCATAAACAGGCTTCAATAGGAGGAAGATGACTTTCACTTAAGAGTCCTCCATAGGATATGGAGATTGACTAGCTAGTTAGGAGACATTTGTGAACAACAAACCTTCTAAACTCATGTGTATATCTAAAGACTAAATAGAATGATTTTTTCTCCTCACATGTGTATATGCGTAAATAGAATTCCAATTTAAATAGGATACTATTAATAGAATTCTAATTTGCTCATTATTTACATAGAATACCATTAATGAAATTTGTAATGACCATACTATCCCTAAGAACCATTATAAAAATTAGTCCTAAACTTCTCTCTTTATTTATTAATATAATGTTTACTTTATCAACAATAAAGTAAGGTAAAGGTTAATTATGTTAACATAAAGTTTAGGTTACTCCTTATACTTTTATTTATATATATATAATATTAGGGCCCGCATCCTCTCTTTAGAGAACCTTCCTCGATTATGCTTGCTTTCATCTAAGCGATGGCTCTGGCCATTCAAAACCCCTCCATTCCCCCCAAACTCCCATCCATTTTTTGGTCCCATCTTCCAAACCTAGCTATGGCCTATCTCTTCTACACTCGTTTTTTCAATTTTCTCATCCTCTCTTTCTTCGGACAGGACCTCAATTTCCATTGCAGTCAAGTCCACCAGAGATTTATTGCCAGAATCACTTGTTGAGGCGGTTACAGAGCGTTTATCCATCCAAGAACTAAACGACCCTATATCGATAGAGGCCTCCATGTTAGAAGGAAGCATATAAACGTACTGGAATAGTTTACTCAACAAATTTATCATTGACCGACCCATCAACTTGACGATTACAAAGAAGATTACGATTTGCACCTGGAACTCTTGGTCGCCAGTGAGCACCATGGACCTTGCAAATGACTTCTTATTTATTTTCTCTACCAAGGAAGAGGCTAATAGAGTGTTGGAGAACCAACTGTGGTCCTTCAATGGCCACCCCATGCTAATGATAAAATGGAGCCCGGACCTCTTAGTAGCCAACCTTCGACTATCAATAATGGAAATATGGGTGCAGGTTTGCAGGATCCCTCCTAAATACCTAAACGATGAGGTTGGATACCAAATCGCAAAATGACTGGATGTATATTCAATGGTTGGCATACCAGGGAAAGCCTCAAACAAGGGGAAGTTCTTACGAATTCGAGTTCAAATGGACATTACTAAACCTTTGTGACCTTACATCATTCTCAAACTACTTTCCAAGGACCCAAATCCTTTTTCCTTGACATACGAAAGGCTCCCAACATGTTGCTATAAATGCAGGACGATCGGGCACAACGAGCGTCGATGCAATGATAAGGCTCACGGTGAATCAACTGAAGAGGAAGCACTATGAAGTAGCCACAATGAGATTTTTGGCCAATGATTAAGGGCTGAACTATTCTATTTCCCAAGCTGGGGAAAAGCAACTTCCATGATTCGCTCAGTTGAGGCAAGCAACACAACTTTGAGGAGAAACTCATCACCTACTGAAAGATAGGAGAAGACGACTAGCAACGAGTTACTAAACGTCATGAGTTTGCATACACCCCAACGGTCAGCTCCGGGGAGCACCAAACACAATCCACCCGTACATGTACGGAGAAGCTAGATGACAGGGTCGTGGGTGTGTACGCGCAAATCTCAAGCGTCTTTTTTGTTGATAGACATCTTGAATCTTGCGGTCAGATTACCTCCCACCTACTGCTCAGCAGCTCCGATAACTGCTGACATGAAACGTCAGCCCAATAAAGTCGTAGTCCCTTTGGACTATTTTCCACATAATATCATGCATCAATAACGATATAATAAACAGTTCAATTTGCATGATACAGTATAAATAAACTGAATATACTAAACTGTGACCCGAAGTCACTTAGGGTTACGTCACCTCATCCTGAGGTTTCCAACCTCTCATTATTTCCCAATTATGGAGTTCATTATGAAATGTTGTTCAATTACCAAGTTGTCATTTCAATCATCAATTATGTTTCATTTCGAGTCCTTAGTAGCTATTAATTGGCTACATCCCATAAATGTTCTTCGTAAAGTATCTACGACTTTACCGTACAAGGAGTCGTTTAGACTCGCAACCATCATTCCGGTCTTCACCCAAACACTACCACACTTTGGGTATACCAACCCAACTAACTGGAATCCACGATTCCCTAACAAATCCTGAGTACACGACCCAGACCTTGGGAATAGCAACCCAACTAACTGGATTCCAGGATCCTTAACAAACCCTAAGTAACGACCCAGACTAGCACACAAACCCTGAGTACACCAACTCAGATAACTGCGAATCCGAAGATTCTATACACAACTCGGGTGTTTACCTGCAAAGGACAACCTCCTTAATTCATCTGAATACTAACATCTACTGTGTATCTGTCGCCATCTCCCGACTATCAGTCATGAAGGAACCCCGACCATCTCATCTACCGCCACTTCTTGCTAGCCATTGGAGGCACCCAGGCCTTACTGAACACCGTCTCTCCTTATGTTCCACCATGAAGGAACCACGATGGATAGACGTCGTCATCTTCGGACCTAACCAAAGAGGAACCCCGGTCTATACACTATATGATGTTTCCGCATTCCACAACCCCCTAGGACTCCGACATCTACCGACTATCAGTCACAGAAGAACCTCAGGCCTTCCTGGACACCGTCTCTCCTGACCTAGTCAAAGAGGAACCATGAATGACTTAGACAAATAGACCGACATCTCCCCACTATCAATCATGGAGGAACCACGGACTATACTTAACCCTGGTTAGATTTGTTTAACTATAGGTTAACCTCAGTTAATCCAAGCCTCGCTTGATTAACTGAAACAGTTGGGCTTCACGCCTGTGATACAAATCCGGCAACACACCGTTCCGTTAAGGAACTTTTCTAGGCCAATGGAAGTGTCCATCGCCTTACACGACCTGCAAAACAATGTTTCATCACCCTAGAGTGGCGATCCAACCTACCCAGGAACCGATCAAGGCTCCCCGAAGATCCACACAAAATTACCACATAACCATAGCAAAATAGGGCTCTTTGGGCACTGACGATCGATCGCCCTGTGCATAGTGAGTCTAAATCCAGGATTTTTATACCCTAGACTGAGGCTACATCCCTTTACTCATTTTTCCACGCTCCACCACCTTTCCATACATCATCCATGGGTCTCCGACCCTTTTTCCTTCCCACAAAATCATACAAGTTAGCCGAAATTTCGAGCTAACAAGCCCAAAACCGAGGCTACATCCCTCTTTTCACTTGTGCATGCCCCAACAACTTCCCATAACACATCCACGGGTCTCCGACCCTTTTTCATCCATGCACATACATTCCACATAAAGCATATATCAAAATAAGGGGAAAAATAGAGAAAAGTGAAAGGGTTTTACCTAGTTCATGCTTTTTGAGGCGATTGATACAAAAAGGGGCTTCGCCAATGCGTTCGAGAGGGCAATCAACCTCAAGGACCCGCCTCCTTTTCCTTATCTCTTTCTCTCTCAAAGATTTTCTCTCTCTAGGAATTCTCTCTCTAGAGAATTCAGGAGAGTTTCACTTCCCACTGTGCTATGACCGAATGAATGAGGGGGCTTGGTCCCTTATATATAGCCCAAGGGCTAGGATCATGTACAAAAGCACATGACCACTTTGGTGTGGAAAGTCAAAAGTCAAATTTTGACTTTTAATCAAAATTTCGATTTTACTGCACTTACGGCCTCTGAAACCTCATTACGCAAAGTTCGAGTTTGACAAAACTTTAGATGACCGAACCTGGGGTAGTCCGACACCTACTATAAAATTTCGAAGAAAAATTATGAGTTATGACAACAAAAAGTAAATCCGGAAGAAAATTGTAAATCCTATTAATTTTATGATTTCGGACACAAAACACATTGCCGTTTCTTCATATGAAATAATAAACTGACGAAATGACAAACGGTAGTCCTCACGGTTGACCGACACGCTGCGGTACCAGCCGCACAGATTTCTATTAAAATCCTTACGAAATATCGAGTCCCAACGGAACTCTAGAAATCTGTTAATTCTCCGTTTTCTCGACTTTCTTACATGCAAGACCTCCGTGGTCCCACAATTTGATACACAATGGATCTGGCACTACAGTTGATCGTCCAGGTAGTCGACCTGCATATTGTATACAATTTTCGGGTGAAAATACTGAATTTTCCTCGGTGATATCCAATTCCGAGCAAAACCCACTTTTTACCAATTTATCAAATACTTAACTTTTTAATCATAGTTAAGGACCCATAAACTCATAATTTTATTATATTAAAATTTTGGGTAGTTACATTACCCGTAGTAGGATTGGCCTTAGCCCTAGAAGATCTTGGGGCCAAAGGCTCCTCAATGACAATCCCTGGACCTCAAGTAGGAAGATGTCTAGAATATGAATCACTCTCATACTCCGACTCATATTCAGATGAAGTAGAGAGATCAGGATCAGGATCACCCCGACCAGATAAAATAAATAGGCGAAAATTACAATCTAAGGAATTTGCAACCCGATCTGTCCTTAAACAATAGGATTTTTCCTTCTAGACGAACTCACCATTAGGAATACAAGAATTCATATGAGAATAGTGACTTCTTAGGGACCACCTACGTAGCACTAACCCATTTACTATCGGCAATTGATTAAATAATACCTGCATCCAATAGTTTTAAAACTTCAGATTTTACAACTTCTTTCATAGTAGGGTTTAGTCTGCGATGAGGATCTCTCAAAGCCTTAGCCTCTTCTTCAAGATTTATCTTGTGAGTACAAACCAAAGGGATTATTCCCTTAATATCCGTTATAGTTCACCCAATAGCAAATTTATGATCATTTAAAAGTTTGAGCAATTTACCTTCCTAGATTTGAGATAATTCATAAGAAATTACAACAGGAAATGTATCATCTGGGCCTAGAAAGACATGTTTCAAACCATTAGGCAATTGCTTAAACTCTAGATTTAACACTTCAACATTGGAAGATAGAGAGACTTTGGCTTTTCCTTATGTATCTCCTCAAATCTTGGTTTTCAACCGTTTGTCCCTGTGACTTGTGCATTAAATAAGGCACAAATTTCAGGAAAACTCATTTTTATCGAAATAATTAATATCAATTTGAGAATTAACAAGAAGAGTTTCAAGAGAGTTAGAAGAATTTGACAATTTGAACTCTTGCACAAATCCTTCAATCCAATTTGTAGTTTCGCACTCATCATGTCCCTGCAATTGTTTGCCTATATTGAAAATATTAACCTCTAGGATCATATTTCTAAAAGATAATTTCATTAACTCATTCCTACAATTAAATAAAGCATTAGATGTAGCAAGGAAGGGTCTACCAAGAATAATTGGGACTTTAGAATCAGCATTCTCCACAGATTGTGTATCTAAGATAACAAAATCAATAGGATAATAAAATTATCTATTTGAACTAGCACATCCTCTACTACCCCCTCAGTTACCTTATAGATTGGTCAACCAATTGTAACACCACAATGGTGGGTTGTATTTCTCCTGGGTCAAACTGTAAATAAAATGAATAGGACATTAAATTAACACTTGACCCAAGATCAAGCAGAGCTTGTTGAATATCTTGGTCCCTAATAATAAAAGAAATTGTAGGGCACCCAGGGTCTTTGTATTTGAGAGGGGTTCTATGTTGAATTAGAGCACGTACATGTTATGTGAGAAAATCAGTTTTCTTCACATGGTGCTTCCTCTTGATTATGCATAAATCTTTTAAAACCTTGGCATAAATGGACACTTATTTGATAACATGCAGAAGTAGGAGATTTATTTTCACTTGCCTAAGATTTTATAAAATTTCAGTGTTATAATCCAATTTCCTTTATGATTTTAAGGTTTGAGGAAATGACACAGAGATAGGACTTTGAACTACCTCACTAGTTTCGGGCACATCAACATCATTATTACTCGTGTCATTGGTTTCATCCTCTGGCTCTTAGGTAGAGTTTGGAATATCTTTTGCTTTTCCATTACGAGTAGTAATGACATTAAGGTGCTGAAATTATTTCTTTTCGAGGGTAGAGCCCTGTATCATGTGTTGACCTTGAGGGTTTTGTTGAGTTTAGGAAGGAAAACTTCATTTCTTATTAAAATGCAAACAATGAGTCAACTTAGATACATGACTTTTAACTTCCTTATATTCCGCCAATTGAGTGAACAATGCTTCAAATTTTTTATTTATTTTACTTTGAACATTTATGAAAGCATGCACTGTCTGCTCAAGAGAACTCTTAGATAGTGATGGTGCATTAGGTGTAGAAAATTGAAGTGTAGTGAAATTTCTAGGGGGCATCTGTTGTTAATGTTGCTCAAGTAATGACCCTAGAGAGGGGGTGATTAGGGTCTATGGCAAATTAAAAAATTATCCTACTTCCCTAAGCGGAATTTCAACTTTTCACAAGTTAAAGGGAAGTAGAAGTTATGCAATTCTACACAAGCATTCAAAGCAATAAATAAAGAGAATAAAATAAAGAGATAGGGAGAGAGAAATGCAAACACTTGACACATGATGTTTGTTCATGAGGTTCGGCAATTCCCGCCTACGTCCCTACCTTAAGCTATACCTGCTAGAGGATTCACCATGATTTATTCTCAATTCCCAATCTCTCTTATAGGTCGAGATTAAAACCTTACTAGAGAACAATCCTCCCTAGACTTAGTCCACTTTCCGGGTTGGGACCTAACCTTTTACAAAACTCTCTGGCTTCACAGACAAGAATCCACCGATTCTTGATTTCACAACACCCTTTGATAAGAAGTATTTTACAATCACTTTTAGCTCCCTAACCGAGCTGGATGATTTCTCTTTACCTCACTTGAAATCTCACAAAGATTGGAGTTGAATAACTCAAGAATGAGTCTTGTGGGATTTTAGGTATAACTCAATAGATTTTGAAATCTAAGCTTGGAGTGAATGATTTTAAAGATTGGAAGTATTGAAGTTCTTCTTTTGTTCATAAATCATCTCATTTTATAGTCCTTGCAATAAAATAGCCATTAGAGGCACATTGGATTCGAAACTAGCCATTGAAAACTAGCTGTTACAGAGTAAAAAATTCTGTCCCGAGCCAATCGGTCATTCGAATGGATCATTCGGTCGTCCGAATGGTGACGAATGCCAATCCCATTTCTTGAGTCGTCCGAATGCTCCATTGGATCTTCTGAATCAAATGACAGTAACCAACTGAGATTCGATCACTTCATTTGGTCGTCCGAATGGGTCATTCGGTTGTTCGAATGACCATTTTCACCAGAAACACTATTTTTCAAATCTTTTCTTTCTAGGATGATTCCATGGACCTTCTTCCTTACTTTAGTCATGATGATTATCATATTTTTAGATTCTTAGAAAGATTTCTAATATAGTCTAAAGGCACCTAAGGTCAATCTGAGTAATTGAACATTTCAACCGACCAACCTTTGAGGACTTCTAACAAAAGTCACTCTTGACTCTAAAAATAAACAATAAACCTTCTTGAGTCTTTGATCTTCATTATGGATCTGATTTGGCTTTAGCTTTATGATCCTTCTTCTTGAATTTGATCTTCATGATTTGGCTTTGAGGCTTTGAGATCTTCTTGGACTTTGGTCTTGATTATGATATTCTTTAATCTTCAAAACTTTAACTACTTCTTAGCTTGATTTTAATCTTCAATATAGATCCATTTCATTGCTTGATCTTCTTTCAACGATGGCTCTTTTTCATGCTTTTTCTCTAAATGGTATTACTAATGCTCTTGGTATTCTGTTTTTCATATAAACTCAAGCAAGATATTAGTAATTCAAATTTCATTTCATTGTTGAGTTATGATCAAAAAAATAATAATGTTACCTTAGGTAAAACCTAAAGGCTAACAGTTGAGGGGGTTGAGAATTATTACTCAAGCTAAAGTTATGATGATTTTTCCAAGATGGATTATAAGTCTCAGAGTAGGGTGAATAGGGCTTCCCCATGACATTACAACGCTCTTCATACATTCCTATCATCTCCTGAAGTGTTGGGCACTCCTTAGTAGAATGCTTAGTCTCATGACAAACCTCACAAATGTGTCTAGTCTCTCCCTAGTAAACAGGGGTGGTTGCCATTTTTTCTTTCATTCATAGAGCTTGAACTTCCTTAATTAAGCTTTCTAATCTAGCCTTTAAATTATCTTCTTCTCTTAGGTGAAAAATTCCTCCACTAAAAGGAGTGGAGGTGGGTCTAGACCTATTAGTGCTTTCAGTATCACTAAGTTGTGTCCAAGATGGCCTCATCAGGGTCTTTTTGGAAAAATTCCTCATCATCTCAATAAATTGGCACTCCCTAAGAGTAAGCCCTTCATAGAAGTAATTCACTAGGCACTACCTTTGATACCCGTGATGTGGGCACAAGCTTAGAAGATCCTTGTACCATTCCTAGGTTTAGTACAAAGTCTCACTCTCTTTTTGAATGAGGGTATAAATTTGTCTCTTTAAAGCATTCGTTTTATGATTAGGGAAATATTTATGAAAGAATGCTTGAGTCATGTCAGCCCATGACCCAATTTACCTAGGCCTTAAAGAATACAACCAGTTTTTGCTTTATCTTTCAGAGAGAATGTAAAAAATTTGAGTCTGACTGCATCTATGGTGCCTAGTTGATTGTGAAATGTGGCTACCACCTCTTTGAATTCTCTAATGTACACATGGATTTTCATTATCTAAAACATGAAAAATTGGGAGGAATTAAATCATCCCCGGTTTAAAATCAAAGTGTTGCACATTACGAATGCAAGAAGGTGAGGTAGCCTGTGTAAGATATAAGTTCTCATGAAGAGTTTTAACTTGATGGTCCTCGTGCTCACTCATTGTGCTTAAAGTGTATGTAGAACTAGATGAAGTAGATTCAGATTTCGGGGGCATATCAAATAAATTTGTAAAGAGAGTTTCATAATCTTCCGGTCTTTTTGCAAATCTACCTAATTCATTCCGGTATCTATGCATACACAGAGCAAGATAAAGAGACTTAACTAAACTAATAAAGCAATTAAAAGAGAAGGGAACGAGATTATTGCTTCGATGAGTCAATTTAGCAAAGCTCTTTCGGGAAAAAAAAATATATGCTGCTTAACTTTTGCCTTATTCCCTGACAACAGCGCCAAAATTTGTTGTCGCTTAAAGATATGCGGTACTTTGCAGTATAGTAAAGGGTTGTTGGTCCATAGAGATTAGTGAAAATAATGAACAATAGTAGAGAAAGGGTTTGTAGAATTTTTGGTAGATAAAGTTTAATTGATTTAGAGAGAATATCAATGAGAGAAAGCGCCAAGTCATCGAGTTTCCTTCTCCTAATGGTGCAATATCAATTTGACTATCCAAGGTATAACTCAATTGGGGGTTTCACATTCATAACCCTCAATCGGAAGATTTAGAAATTCAAACTATAATAAAAAGCTAAAATCGATTTCTAATCAATTATTCAAAACAAATTTTAACCCAAGCCTGCACTTTATCAGAAAAACTCGAGGACGACGATATACCTGGAGGCAATACCGCATCAAAGAATAATATCCGTTAAGATGAAAGTTCTTTGTTTGAGAAATCAAGAACTATTACTCAACTACGAGAAAAGCCTGATTGAACTCGTGAAAAAGTTTAAATCCAAGAGATTCAATTGAAAGAGAGATCAAACAAAAAAAATTATCAATATAAAAATCATAAACATTAAAAACACTAATTGGATTAATTCAAACTAACATCACCTCATTAAGAGATTTAGCAATTCATACAAGGGAAACTAAAACAATACTAAGAAAAGAGAAGAGAAGATTGGATGCCCTAATAGCACCCCTCTCTAGACTTATATAGACTAAAGGAAATAAGAAAATGCAAACTTCTAATTACAAAATCCAATCAAAATAGCACTTTCCCTCAACTTGACGAAGTGTTTTGACCCACTAAACGTCCGAATTAGGAGATCTTGGTGAAATACAATTTTGTTCCCCTTTGAATCTATTTTTCAAAACATCTAACCTTATCTTAATCTGATTTTTTGAGTCAAAAGTTACGAGCAAAAGAGTAAGTACTGTTTAGATTAGGCAGGAATCCAAGAAATCCTCATTTTTTTGGGGATTGGTTGCTCAATGATAGCACTTTTCTAGCCATCCATGAAATTTCTTGCTTTTCTTGTAGATTTAGTTAACTTCCATTAAGCTCCTTACTTGAATTCTGAAATCCACCCAAAATAGAGAGTTCACACTTCTTTCTAATTCAAGAGAGTTCCATTCATTTTATGACAAAATCACATTCATATATATCTTGCTAAGATTCTCCACCCATGTGTGAGAGAATCTTTATATACTAGGTCTTGGGCTTTGACTCTTTGACTTGAGACTTAGCTTCTTGGAATTGGTCTTTATATGTTGATTTTCATGAAACTTCTTTACTTGAATTTCCTGAATGAAATAACATAAAATGTTTAGAATTCATAATCTATAAATGGAAAACAAGTTTAGAATATAGACTTTAAATCCTGGATTCAGACTAGAAAGACCGTTAAATGGTTACAAAATAACTAGTTTTGAGTGTACTTTTGCACTCATCAGTACCCCATGGATGTCTCCTATACCGAGATGTACAACAACAGTGGTAGTCCTAGAGTAGGAGACACAAGTACTGGGGAATAGAGGAGATACTGCTTTATTCTGTCAAAGGCTTCTTGACACTCGTTAGATCAATCTGTTGACATATTCTTTCAGGATCACATATCAAGGTGAGCTAAGAGATGAACCGGCTGATGAATTGAATCCTACCTAGGAATCCTCTGATTTCCTTTTTTGTATGGGGAGGTGGCATTTTAATAATGGCTCTGCCTTTAGATGGGTCGATCTCAATGTCTCTCTTGGTGATGATGAAACCAACGAGCTTTCTCGATGAAGCTCCAAAGACACACTTGGCCTGGTACAATCTTAGGCCAAATTCTCTGAGTCTGTAACATAGTTTCTTTAGGTCTTCTGTAGAACCTCGAATCACACGGTCACTGTTCATGTGAATAGGGTAGGGAATAGTACCTCGCATAGTGTATGTAAAGACCTAAAGCCTTCCATGGGTCCTTGGTTTGAGGGAGTGAAGTGAGGATTATACATGTGTGTATTGAGTCTCAAAACAAGAGTATAAAGATACTCTAAGTGTCTAAAAGTCAAGGGTATGAAATAGCCTAAGTGTTTATGGGCTAGGGTCAGGTAAATCTTGTAATGTTCAAGGAGTCCTTGTTTTCCATGGGGGTATTAGCAATTGTGTTAGAGTGTCCTAAGGATCTTTATGAATAGCTTAAGGGTTATAAAACAAGAGTGTGAGACACTCTAAGTGATCAAAGTATGATCAAAGTTGAAAAGAAGAAGGACGTCTTCACATATCCTTAACTTTAAGAAGCTCTAATTTTGTCACCGTTGCTCGGAATTAAATGATTCTTGAACCATTAGAAAGGTATGGAAACCCTCTTCAAGGTTTATCATTTTTTCCATATTCTTAGTCAAAGTTAGGTTAAGCATTGGATTTCTGAAACCAGGTCTGCTATAAATCTGGGCTGCTGAAATCCATTTCCAGACCAGTCATCTTTAGGGCCATTTTGGACCAAGAATAAGAAATAATTAGGATTTTTATAAAACATTAAAGTTGTTTCTCTTTGAATGAAGAGTCTAACGCAAGTTGAATAGTCAAAATCGGATAAGCAAATCAAAATTTATGGCCAAAATACCAAAGCAGGAAAATTTGGAAAGTTTCTGTAAAAGTTATGAACGATCGTAGAGTCCCGAAAACTGGGTAAACTCACAGTAAAACCTACGATTGATCGTAGGAAGCCTACAAACGATCGTAGGTGTGCGAATTCAAAATAGTGAGATTTTTAGGGTTCTCCCCTTTGCCTATAAATAGAGGCTCTCATTGGGGGGTTTTGCTTACCCAAATCCTAGAAAATGAGTGAGAAGAGAGGAAGAGATTGAGGGTTTGCCAAGGGGGAGGTTGGATTGAAGATTAAGGGAGCTCAAGATCAAGGTTGAATCTTCCACAATCAAGCATGATCTCCCTCCTCAAGTGTTGCATTTTTCCACAAGTTTGGATTTCTAAACCAAGGAGGGTTCTCTTCAAGATTTAGAGTTAATCCTCAAGGTTAGTACATCCTCCTAGTTAGCTTAGTAATAACCTAGGTTTCCTTAAGAATGATTATTAATTTAGCTTGTATATTCTATTTTCTTGAGATCAACCAATATTTCCCTAAAATGTGGAAAGTTAACTAAATGTATGTGGATGTTATTGTGTGATGAAATGTTTGGCAAGGAAACATGAAATAAAATGGTCTAATGTAATGTCGAATGTCAAGTGTTTGATGAATTGCATGTATGAGAAATTAATGAACTAAATCAAGACAATGAAAGCATGACTTAGGGAGTTTTCCGAAATGGGAATTTGATCAATGATCTATGTGTTTTCTCAACTACTCGCATGACTATAGAAAGCTTGGAAATGTTATATGTTACTCCTTGAATTATTCATATCTCTATGAAATGTTGGACATTATGTGTTTGATGAAATGCATGTATGGGCTTGAAAACCTAAGACTAAGAAAATGGGAGTTAAAAGTTTATAGAATTATTGAATGCAAGATGTTTGATAAAACGCATGTATGGACTTTAGATTCTAAGACTAGACAAACATGATTTAGGGGTTTGCCCCAACTTGGTGAATTTGTCTAGCATACTCTATACGTTAAGTTAAGCTTCTCACATGCCTATAGAAATGTTGAATTGCATATGATGTCTTTTAAATTGTTTCATGTTATTATGCTCACAAATTGGCAAGCACAAGCACATATGCATACATGAACCTAGTTTTCTAAAAGTATAAGTGTACGGAAAGAAATCAAGAACAAGACAAGAGTGATCTCCATGAGACAAGAACAAGACAAGTAAAGAATTAAGAAACATAAAACATGGAAGTATGTTAGTGTACTATGACCAAGTACGGGTACTAACATTTGTTCCCAAGTAAATAATAGAGGATGCTCGTATACTATGACCAGGTACGGGTACTAGCATTTGTCTCCAAGTAAACGTGAAAATTATGAAAGGATGTTAATGTACTATGACCAGGTACGGGTGTTAACATCTGTTTCCAAACAAGTATGAAAGGATACTAGTGTACTATGACCAGGTACGGCCACTAGTATCTGTTTCCAAGAAAAATAAAGAATATGAAAGTATGCTAGTGTACTATGACCAGGTATGAGCACTAGTATATGTTTCCAAGATAAGCATGAAAGGATGGTACGGGCACTAACATCTATTTCCAAGTAAATATGAGAGGATACTAGTATACTATGAACAGGTACGGGTACTAGTATCTGTCTCCATGTAAAATAAAGAATATGGAAGGTATTAGCCTTTAGGTGTTGACATAAGGCAACATCATTGATTTTGATGATAACACAATATAGGAATGAATATTGTGTTACTAATGTCTTTCTTGAGTTTCTATGAAAATTAGATTAAGAAGAGCATTAGAGTGTCATTCATTCAAAAAGCATGAGCTGGACCATGTTAAAGCCATATGCAAGATCAAGTCCAAGTCAAAGTCATTCTAGCTCACATCATCAAGTTGACATAAGCTTAAGCATCAAGATAAAAATGAAGATGAAGGAGATGGATCATCTTAAAGCAATATCAGATCCAGAAGTTAAGTGAAGACTCTCAAGGTTTTTATTGTCTTAGTTTAAGTTGAGAGTGTTTAGGACTTTTGTGAAAGTCCTCATTAGATGGTTTGGATGAAAAGCTCAAAGACCTTAGATTGACCATAGGTCCCTTGAACAAATATTAAAATATGATTAAGGACCTTAAAATATGATCATCTTACCCATAATGCCTAAGTATAAAAACCTTGGAATCAAATCCAATCTTATAGGTTTTGAAAAATGGATTCTGCAAATAAAAATGGTCTATCCAGCACATTAGGCAGACCATCCAGTCGATCAGATGAGCCTTGTGATCGATTGGATAGAACAAATTTTTCCAGAAATTGTCTACATGATCTGTTAGTGTTGGAAACCACTTTGAATCCATTTTAGATCATTCTAATGAACATTATGAGTTGTTAATCATGTTTATCTATCAATCTAAAAGACTTTGGAACACTTAAAAATCATGCTAAAGGCAAGCCAAGTGGCCTAGGACATCGTTCCAACCTTTAAAGTCAAGAAAATGGGATTTCAGTGTTTTTTGGGCAAAAAATACACTATCCAATCGATCACACAAGCCTTGTGATCAACTAGATAGAACAAAAAGTTTCTAGCCATTTTTTTTCCTAAAACCAGAAATCTTCGGGACCCATTTTGACCTTGAAAAATGTCGCGCCTCAAAATACCCCCTAGGAGTTTAGGGATACTTTAGGCGTGACTATACGTACCTGCCAAACCATCCTGTCATGAACATGATAATTACAGTACTAAACCAATGATAATCAGAGCGCGGAAGCTAAACATAAATGCGGAAGCGTAAACTAACTTTTCATTTCTTCTATAGTTCTCAAAATGGTATTCCAAGTGATCATAAATATACAAACATGCCTAAGACACCTATCAAAATGTCAAATTACATAAAACCCTCTCATACTCTCTCCTCAACAGTAGTCGAGGTATGGCCACACGTCGAGGTCTCGGTCCGCCTGACTGCAGTGGGATAGACGGCTCTCTCTCCTCTATATACTCTTCCTCGACCCAAGGCTCCGGGTCGAGGGTTTCCTCAGTACCTGCCGACATGAAAGTATGGCTGAGCATGGAATACTCAGTGAGTACAAGCTACTAGCTAACCATAACAATAAGAACACACAACAACAATAGTACAATGCAAAGCAGAAATAGGAGCATCACAAAAGAAATAACATAAGACACGGTATAATGCAATCATCTTGACGTGCGTGCATGAATGCGAAAACTCCGATAAAACTCGTGCTTGAAAACCCGTTTCATATCTCGGTATGCCTTGTAGAAATCATGTATGCGTGCATGCATGAATGCCTTGCCATCATCTTGTAACTTGTGAGCCAGAGGCTAGCACCCGAATCTCCCTAGGCTGCCAACCTCCTTGATATATGGTTTTCTTATGAGCCAGAGGCTAGTACCCGAATGTCCCTGGGCTACCAACCTCCTTGACAATATGTGATTTTTATTACTTGTTTAGTTTTCTTGTGAGCCAGAGGCTAGTACCCGAATGTCCCTGGGCTACCAACCTCCTTGACATGCAATATTTTCTTATTGGTTATTATATGCATATGCTCTTGAAATCTCGGTTCATGCAACATGCGTGCTCGTGTATGTGTCAATAGTACAATTATAAAAATGAGGATAACAAGAGAGATATGACATCACAATTCATTCAATTCATAGTACATGCATATGACCATTTGAGTAATTAACATGGTATTTAAATCAATTCACCATTCATAAGAATACATGCATAAAACCTACTTCCATTTCTAAATTTAAGTCATTTATTCATGGTTTAGGCAATTTGTCGAACACATAACATGCAAGGTTCCTCTATAGTTAATCTTCTTCTTTTTCGTGCATATTGTCCTTCCAAAGTGAGTTCATTATTTATACAATGCCCATCCTTCATTTTTCCATTTCACACACAACACACATTCATACACATCGGCATCCATTCACCTCAATCAACATCCCATCCATGCATCCATACCATTTTTCTTATCTTGTTTATATTTGATGAATATGATACATTTCATAAGGGAGAATACATAGTAGCAATGTAACGACCCAAAATTTTAATAGAATAAAATTATGTGTTTATGGGTCCTTAACTGAGGTTGATTAGTCAAGTGTTTGATAAATTTGTGGAAAATCAGGTTTGAAGGCGAGGAGCTTCACCTTGGGCATTGATCTTTTTCCCAAATGCGTTGGCAGTGTCCGTTTTGCCCCTAGACATCTCGAAAAGCGTAAAAGAAGTAAAATCCCTCTCCATCTCTTCTCTTTTCCCTTATTTAAGCTACTTTAATTACATGGAATGGTTAGGTAATATTATGTGTGGATGAAAAAAAGGTCAAAGACCTTATGAATGATGTATGGATGGGATGGATGAGAGTGAAAATGGAGCAGAGGGATGGAGCCCTCGGTTTCGGGCGGTGCCTAGCTCAGAATTTAGGCTCAGTGTGATTTGCGATAGATCGCAGGGGAAGTGTGATCGACTGCAGGAAGTTATGAGAGCCCGACTGGGCTTCTATATGTGTGATATGATGTGATTTTGACATTGTAAGGCAATGGTAGGGTCCATTGGCCTGCTTAAGTTCCTTATCGGAACTACTCTTGTATGATGTGATGTTTGTTTTAAAGGCAATGGTAGGTCCATTGGCCTGGTTAAGTTCCCTATCGGAACGAATCTGATATGATGTGATGTTTTAAAGGCATTAGTAGGGTCCATTGGTCTGGTAAAAGTCCCACCTCGGGACAACCTTTGTGTATGATGTGCTGTTGTTGGGACATGGTAAGGTGATGGAATGGTCCATCGGCCGGGTAATGTTCCACACCGGAACGGTATACCATCGGACTTAGTCCACGGGCGTGAGGCCCAACTGGTTCAATTATTCAAGAAGGCTTGAATAATTGGGGATTTCCTATGGTTAGAGAACCTAATCTACGTGAACTGCTGTCTGTGGTCCCTCTTTGGCTAGGTTCGGAGATGCGGTATCTATTATGAGCCCGGGTTCCTCCGTGACTGATAGTCGGGAGAGTTAGGACGGCATTGGGCCATGGGCTCAAGGTTGGATTGGGGTCTATGGACCCAGGGATGTATTGAGTTTACGAACTCAATGATGTTACCTTGAGGGGGCATTGACTTGTGTCAGCAAGTATGCACCCAACAGAGGCTGTGATGATATATGATGGTAGCTGTCAGAGGTGTTGTGCCTGACAGAGGTTAATGTCAGATGTGTTTTGCCTGACAGGATTTGATGTCAGATGTGTTTTGTCTGACAGGATTTGATGTCAGATGTGTTTTGCCTGACAGGATTTGATGTCAGATGTGTTTCCTGGTTATTAGATGGGTGTTCCTGGTATGTCAGATGTGTTATTCCTGGCAGGTCAGATGTGTTCCTGGTAATCAGATGTGTTTCCTGACAAGGGTATCATGTCAGAGGTGTTATGCCTGACAAAGTCATATGTCAGATGTGTACCTGATAGACAGGTGTTTCCTGATGGTCAGGTGTTTCCTGGTGGTCAGGTGTTTCCTGGTGGTCAAGTGTTTCCTGTTAGTCAGAGGTGCATCTCTGGCTTGTCAGATGAGTTTCATTTTCCTGACAGGTTGGATGGGTTTCCTGACTATCAGATGTGTATCCTGGCAATCAGATGTGTATCCTGGCGATCAGACGTGTTTCCTGACAAATGTGGTTGTGTGTGTGTCGGTGTTCCCATAGTGAGAAAATATAAAGTAAGTGTCAGAGGTGTGGTTCCTGACAGAGTGTGATATGTCAAAGGTGTTGTTCCTGACAGAGTATGATGTGTTAGAAGTATTGTTCCTAGCAGTTATCAGGTGAAGACCTGGGTTATGTGTAGAATATGATGATTTAAGGATTAATTGGGTCGATATACCCAATGATTGGTTATAATTGGGAAAAGTCCCGATTGATCGATAATTGAGTCTGTGGACTCATGGATAGAGGTTGTACACGGGCGAAGGCCCAGTTGATCGAGTCTGTGGACTCGAGGATAAAGCGTGAGCGGTTATCTGAAACGATAACCTGGTGTCGTGGACAATGACTTGATGAATTTGACAACTTGGAGGTTGGGAACCTCGAATAGGATGAGATAGCTCTGAGTGACCCGAGTCACGAATTACGATATTATTATAAATATGAGAATTGTACTGTACTAATATATCATTATTGATGAATGTTAATATGTGGAAAATAGTTTAGATGAGCTGTGGATTTTGCTGGGCTTTATAGCTCACTCCTTCATCTTATGTCTTCAGATTCTGGAGCGATTGTAGATTGGCAAGAAGCTAAGCTTGATAGAGTCTGGAGAGTTTTCCGGCGCAGTTGTGACGCCAAAGTAAGGACTACTATAGCCAGTGAGGTAACGCATTTGCTTATGATGGGTTATTGTGATGACGAGTTGTTATTACTTATGCAAGCTCATAAGAAAAGTTCAAAATTCCCGCATTTTCGCGGGTAAAGTCTTCCGCATGCGTGGTTATGACGAACGGGCACGCGTCTCGGAACTTGATTCCTTAGGCGCGAGTTTGGGGCGTCACAAGCAAGAATCATATATCACATAGAAAACCTAGATTATTGCTAGGGCAAGTTAGTAGGGTGTATGTAGAGCCCCAGACCTTTTCACATCTTATGCATGACACTTTCGTTGCCATTTTACCTTTAAAGAGGTATAATTAATAAATAAGGAAGAAATTGGAAATTCTGAATTGTCAGAAATGTTCATTTTCGAAGTGCGAACCCAACGCAAGTTAAATCGTCAAAATCGGACGAACGAGTCAAAAGATATGGCCAAAACAGTCTGGACCTGAAGGTGATCGTAGCTCGGAAGGCGCTAAGGACATAGCTCGGAAGGCGCTAAGGACGTAACTCTAGCTCTGATAACGTATACGTTGTGTTCGTTGTACAGCAACAACGGGTACGTTGTACAGCTCACAACGGCACGTTGTACATAAGACAACGTGACAACGTGTTCGACACTGTTCACAGCACAACGTGTTCGGCACTGTTCACAGCACGTGTTCGGCACTGTTCACAGCACAACGTGTTCGGCACTGTTCACAGCACAACGTGTTTGGCACTGTTCACAGCACAACGTGTTCGGCACTGTTCACAGCACAACGTGTTCGGCACTGTTCACAGCACAACGTGTTTGGCACTATTCACAGCTCAACGTGTTCTGCACTCGTGTTTGTGCAGAAATTTCAGTAAGGGTATTATGGTCTTTTGGTCGGTTCACTCTTACCTTAAGAGTTTAACCCGAGCCTTTAGGGCTTCATTTCGACACTTAGAGAGATTGGGAGATAAGAAGAGAGGAGATGGCGATTCCTAAACCTAGGGTTTCCATTTTGGAGAGAAATCAAGGGGTTTTGAGACCCTAGATCACTTCAAGCTCGGCTCTTCTCCAAGATCTCGGCTCAAGCACTCGTGAGGAGCATCTCCTCAAGCTAGGGCAGCACCTCACGGTCGTTTTTTGGAAGGGGTTTCTTCCTCATTTCTTCAAGGTCGGTACTCTTTGCTACCCTCCTAGTTATAGTTCCTCTTTTCCCTTTATTTCTCTTTATTTTTCTTTATTTACATGTGTTATGAGATTGGTGGTATGAATGGTGAATGGAGGTGGATGTTGGCGAATGGATGCCGTGTGATGATGTGATGAATGAATGGGAAAGGGCATTGTACCCATAATGAACATACATATGTGATGTGAGTAAAACCCACCTAGAAAAGCATGATTTAGGTTTAAATGAATAATGAATAATGAACACACTATGTTTGATGAAATGGCAAGGTGAATAAAGTGAGTTGTAAATTAGGAAATGCATGCCAATAAATTTTGGATATTGCTAGGGCGTATGATAGTGTGTTTTCTTGCTTTCCCTAAATGATATGAATAATACATTTCTCAATCATTGATGTTATATGTGTTGTGAAATTTCTCAAATGTCATGTTTAAATTTAAATGCAAGTATGTACACGGTTCCCACGAGCACGGCATGCATGACATGATTTATCGAGGTTTTCAAGGAACATGGTTAGAGGTGGGACATATCCTACGATATGTTTTACCTCGCTATTCACAAGAAAACAAGAACCAACATTCCACGAGGGGTCTCCCCTCACTCACAAGTGCATATCATGAAGAAGGGCCTCCCTTCCCTCGCAAGTACATACATATCATGAAGAAGGGTCTCCCTTCCCTCGCAAGTGCATTGCATAAAGAAGGGTCTCCATTCCCTCTCAAGGCATCTCTCAAGTGCATCTCACAAGGATATCTCACAAGTGTATCTCACAAGTTACATGGTCACAAGCAAGCACGCATGACATGACACGACATACAAAAATCAAGCAAGATAGACAAGACAAGCTTTCAAGTACGAAAAGATATTTCAAGCCAAGTCAAGTGCACGATATTTTCAAGAGGTTTTTATCGGCTTTCTACGAAACACAAGCATGATTATAAATTGCTTTACTTCCTTGTATGATATAAATTGTTCATGTTCTATATATGAAATTTGTTTCCTGCTTTATGTATGCTATCCGTATGCCATGACTGTTGGTTAGTGCTTAGTACCCGCTGAGTATTCCATGCTCAGCCGTACTTCTTATGTCGGCAGGTTCTGAGGGAGCTGCTGCTCCATTTGATGTTTGTGCTCCTTGTCCATGGGTGGAGGAGGAGTACATCGAGAGCCTTTGGAGGAACCTCCAGTAGAGGGTTACCATTAGGTGGTTGTAGATTTTGAGTGGATTAGCTGTGGGTAAGATGAGAGATATACATTCATGTATTTTGGCGGGTCTGTCCGCACTTTCTTTTGGTTACTTTTTGTATAAACTTGAAGTTGCGTATGTATATACATAGAGGTTGTTTAGACTTCCGCTGTGCTATGTTAGAGTATATTTCCGCTGTTTATGTCCTCTATTGTATATGCTCTGTGGGTTTTGCAGGTTGGTTGTCTAGCAAGTCATGATTAGTCGTCCAAAGTTCACTCTAACTCCTAGGGTGGGTTTTGGGTCGCGACAGAAGTGGTATCAGAGCTTAGGCTTTAGGTCTTTAGGGTCACTTAGAATCTTATACCACGGCTTGACAAGAGCATATGTCAGGAAACAAGTTAGGAAGAAAGTAAGTCGGAAGAGAGTCTTGATCCAAGTATAAGACTAAACTTTAGTCTTAGTCTAAAATGGTTGCTTTAACCAAGTACGGGTCCTAGGTACGCTAGAACACTAAAGTATAAGTATAATGTGATGTATATTAGTATTATACAACTAATACAAATTGAATTATTGTGAAACGACATTGAAATAAACTGTGGTTTCAAGTGAGACTCATGTGGTGCTATTGTTCTCAGGACTTTAGTCATGAGGCGGGGCACACGGGGTCGTGGACCACACACCAGAGCTTCATCTTCTTCCAGAGATGAGGATGAGCAGCCGGACCTCTCCCAGGTCTTAGGCTCTATTGCTGAGACACTCGCCATACTGGCGGCTCGGCAGGCTATACCATCATCGGTGGCACCTACTCCACCGCCCACAGCTCCAGTACATCGTACCGCTGGAGTTGAGGCATTCAGGAGATTGAGGCCTCCACCCTTCCATGGGAGTGTGGACCCTCTTGCTGCGGAGGCATGGATCCTCCAGATGGAGAAGATCTTTGCGGTCCTCTCACCTACAGAGAAGGATAGAGTAGCATGGGCAGTTTTCATGCTAAGAGAGCACAAGCTATACGCCAAACTTAGCAAGTGTGAGTTTTGGTTGGAAGAGGTGGCATTCCTAGGCCACGTTGTATCAGCGGAAGGCATTTCGGTGGATCCAAAGAAGATAGAGGCAGTCATGAGTTGGGCGAGGCCCAAGAGTGTCACGGAGATATGCAGCTTTCTTGGGTTGGCAGGCTACTACAGGAGATTCATAGAGGGTTTCTCTAGCCTTGCAGCACCGCTTACTTACCTGACAAGGAAGAACGCCAAGTTTGTATGGAGTGATAAGTGCGAGATCAATTTCACGGAACTGAAGAAGAGGCTTACTACAGCCCCTGTCCTTACTGTGCCATCTGGACCTTGTGGGTATGAGGTGTATAGTGATGCCTCACACGTTGGACTTGGGTGTGTAATCATGCAGCACAAGAAAGTCATTGCCTACGCATCGAGGCAATTGAAGGAGCATGAGAAGAATTACCCCACGCACGACTTAGAGCTTGCCGCAGTCGTGTTTGCACTCAAGATTTGGCGACACTACCTTTACGGGGTAGAATTCTATGTGTTCACGGATCACAAGAGCCTCAAGTATCTCTTTTCCCAAAAAGAGTTAAATCTAAGGCAAAGGCGTTGGATGAAATTTCTGAAGGACTATGATTGTACCATTCAATACCACCCGGGTAAAGCAAATGTAGTGGCTGATGCTTTGAGTAGAAGACCTCAGGGGTTGTTAGCACACATGTTGGTTCAAGAATGGAAGCTACTAGAAAATTTGGCAAATCTGGACATCAGTGTGAATAACTCTGTTCGTAGTCCTATCTTGGAAAATGTCACGATTCGGCCATACATTATAGATTTGATCCAAGAATACCAAGCCACGGATGCTGAGTTGTTGGCTTATCGGGACAAGGAAGTTGCTAAGGGTAGTGAGGACTTCTCTCTCACTAGTCGGGGTGCTATCACATTCAAGGGAAGGCTGTGTGTCCCAGCCAATGCAGATCTTCGAAGAGAGATTTTGGATGAAGCACACCGTTCGAAGTACACAGTGCATCCAGGGGGTACAAAGATGTACCAGAACCTCAAGAGTCACTTTTGGTGACGGAATATGAAGAGGGAGGTTGCGGAATATGTAGCACAGTGCTTGGTGTGTCAACAGGTAAAAACAGAACACATGCGGCCCGCAGGTCTATTACAGTCCCTTCTGATTCCCGAGTGGAAATGGGAGAACATATCCATGGATTTCATAGTTGGCTTGCCAAAGACGACAAGGGGCTCAGATGCGATTTGGGTAGTAGTGGATCGTTTGACAAAGTCCGCTCATTTCCTACCTTACCGAACTACTTTCAACTCTAGTCAGTTAGCCACTTTGTACATCAAGGAAGTGGTGAGGTTGCACGGAGTGCCCGTTAGTATTGTGTCAGATCGGGATCCAAGATTCACATCACGATTCTGGAAAAGCTTCCAGGAGGCTATGGGTTCCCGACTTGATTTCAGCACTGCTTTTCATCCACAGACGGATGGACAAACCGAGAGAGTGAACCAAGTCATTGAAGACATGCTTCGGGCTTGTATGTTGGATTTCAGAGGCAGTTGGGAAGAACACTTGCCTTTGGTTGAATTAGCTTATAATAACAGCTATCAGGCGAGTATCCAAATGGCACCATTTGAGGCCTTGTATGGACGAAGTTGTAGGTCTCCTCTCTATTGGGATGAGGTAGGAGAAAGGAAGGTACTTGGTCCGGAGTTGATTGAGCAAACTGCAGGCACAATTAAGATCATTCGGGATCGATTGAAAGCCGCTCAAGATCACCAGAAAAGTTATGCGGACACGCGCCGTATGGACTTGGAATTTCAAGTAGGGGATCAAGTTTTTGTGAAAGTATCTCCTAGCAAAGGGATCATGAGATTTGGAAAGCGAGGCAAGCTCAATCCTCGGTATGTTGGGCCTTTTGAGATTATCACACGAGTTGGTGAGGTTGCTTACAGGGTAGCTCTCCCACCTCACATGGCCGCAGTTCCCAACGTCTTCCATGTTTCTATGCTTCGGAAGTACATTTCGGATCCTTCGCATGTCATAGACTTGGAACCGTTGGAGATTCGAGAGGACCTCACCTTGATTGAAAAGCCGGTTCAGATTTTGGATCGAAGAGATCAGGTGCTTCACAACAAGACAATATCTTTGGTTCTTGTGCAATGGCAACACCATGCTCGGGAAGAAGCTACATGGGAGCGTGAAGCCGAAGTCAAAGCAAAGTACCCAGAATTAATTGAATGAGTTTTTGTATAAGTTTGTGTATGACTTGTAATTTTCTTTTTGGTTTATAATGCAAGTAGCGTCTAAATTTCGAGGACGAAATTTTTGTAAGGGGGGGAGGATGTAGAGCCCCGGACCTTTTCACATCTTATGCATGGCACTTTCGTTGCCATTTTGACTTTAAAGAGGTATAATTAATACATAAGGAAGAAACTGGAAATTCTGAAACGTCAGAAATGTTCCTTTTCGAAGTGCGAACCCAACGCAAGTTGAATCGTCAAATCGGACGAACGAGTCAAAAGATATGGCCAAAACAGTCTGGACCTGAAGGTGATCGTAGCTCGGAAGGCGCTAAGGACATAGCTCGGAAGGCGCTAAGGACGTAACTCTAGCTCTGATAACGTATACGTTGTGTGTTCGTTGTACAGCAACAACGGGTACGTTGTACAGCAACAACGGGTACGTTGTACAGCTCACAACGGCACGTTGTACATAAGACAACGTGACAACGTGTTCGACACTGTTCACAGCACAACGTGTTCGGCACTGTTCACAGCACAACGTGTTCGGCACTGTTCACAGCACAACGTGTTCGGCACTGTTCACAGCACAACGTGTTCGACACTGTTCACAGCACGTGTTCGGCACTGTTCACAGCACAACGTGTTTGGCACTATTCACAGCTCAACGTGTTCTGCACTCGTGTTTGTGCAGAAATTTCAGTAAGGGTATTATGGTCTTTTGGTCGGTTCACTCTTACCTTAAGAGTTTAACCCGAGCCTTTAGGGCTTCATTTCGACACTTAGAGAGATTGGGAGATAAGAAGAGAGGAGAGGGCGATTCCTAAACCTAGGGTTTCCATTTTGGAGAGAAATCAAGGGGTTTTGAGACCCTAGATCACTTCAAGCTCGGCTCTTCTCCAAGATCTCGGCTCAAGCACTCGTGAGGAGCATCTCCTCAAGCTAGGACAGCACCTCACGGTCGTTTTTTGGAAGGGGTTTCTTCCTCATTTCTTCAAGGTCGGTACTCTTTGCTACCCTCCTAGTTATAGTTCCTCTTTTCCCTTTATTTCTCTTTATTTTTCTTTATTTACATATGTGTTATGAGATTGGTGGTATGAATGGTGAATGGAGGTGGATGTTGGCGAATGGATGCCGTGTGATGATGTGATGAATGAATGGGAAAGGGCATTGTACCCATAATGAACATACATATGTGATGTGAGTAAAACCCACCTAGAAAAGCATGATTTAGGTTTAAATGAATACTGAATAATGAACACACTATGTTTGATGAAATGGCAAGGTGAATAAAGTGAGTTGTAAATTAGGAAATGCATGCCAATAAATTTTGGATATTGCTAGGGCGTATGATAGTGTGTTTTCTTGCTTTCCCTAAATGATATGAATAATACATTTCTCAATCATTGATGTTATATGTGTTGTGAAATTTCCCAAATGTCATGTTTAAATTTAAATGCAAGTATGTACACGGTTCCCACGAGCACGGCATGCATGACATGATTTATCGAGGTTTTCAAGGAACATGGTTAGAGGTGGGACATATCCTACGATATGTTTTACCTCGCTTTTCACAAGAAAACAAGAACTAACATTCCACGAGGGGTCTCCCCTCACTCACAAGTGCATATCATGAAGAAGGGCCTCCCTTCCCTCGCAAGTACATACATATCATGAAGAAGGGTCTCCCTTCCCTCGCAAGTGCATTGCATAAAGAAGGGTCTCCCTTCCCTCTCAAGGCATCTCTCAAGTGCATCTCACAAGGATATCTCACAAGTGTATCTCACAAGTTACATGATCACAAGCAAGCACGCATGACATGCATGACATGACACGACATATAAGAATCAAGCAAGATAGACAAGACAAGCTTTCAAGTACGAAAAGATATTTCAAGCCAAGTCAAGTGCACGATATTTTCAAGAGGTTTTATCGGCTTTCTACGAAATACAAGCATGATTATAAATTGCTTTACTTCCTTGTATGATATAAATTGTTCCTGTTCTATATATGAAATTTGTTTCCTGCTTTATGTATGCTATCCGTATGCCATGACTGTTGGTTAGTGCTTAGTACCCGCTGAGTATTCCATGCTCAGCCGTACTTCTTATGTCGGCAGGTTCTGAGGGAGCTGCTGCTCCATTTGATGTTTGTGCTCCTGGTCCATGGGTGGAGGAGGAGTACGTCGAGGAGCCTTTGGAGGAACCTCCAGTAGAGGGTTACCATTAGGTGGTTGTAGATTCTGAGTGGATTACCTGTGGGTGAGATGAGAGATATACATTCATGTATTTTGGCGGGTCTGTCCGCACTTTCTTTTGGTTACTTTTTGTATAAACTTGAAGTTGCGTATGTATATACATAGAGGTTGTTTAGACTTCCGCTGTGCTATGTTAGAGTATGTTTCCGTTGTTTATGTCCTCTATTGTATATGCTCTGTGGGTTTTGCAGGTTGGTTGTCAAGCAAGTCATGATTAGTCGTCCAAAGTTCACTCTAACTCCTAGGGTGGGTTTTGGGTCGTGACAGTGTACTAACCTTGAATCAAGGTTGACCTTGAAGAAACCTTGAAATAGAACACCAAATGGTAGGGAAGAAGCCTTGCTTGAAGAAGGCTTGAGTGGAGGAAGAAACCCCCTTGAAATGACCGTGGAAACACTGCCTTAGCCTTGGAAGAGAAGCTCCACTCGTGCTTGAGGCTTGGCTTTGAGAGATCCAAGCAAAAAGGAATGATTTTGGGTCTTGAAACCCTTGATCGTACTCCTAAATGGAAATGGATCTTTCCCTAGTTTCTTCTCCCTCTCTCTCAAATATCTCTAAGTGTAGTGAATGAGAACGCAAATGGTCGAGCAAGCCCTTATGGGTAAGGGTTTAATGCCCAAAAGACGAAAAAGCCCTTACTGAAATTTCTGCAAAAACGCGAAGACCGAGCGATCGGTGGTTATGACCGATCGATCGGTTGCCTACCGAGCGATCGGTGTTCTGACAGAGCGACCGGTCAAAAACATGCTCTCTGAAAAATTTCCCATACAAAAAAGTTAACCAGTCGATAGCCTCCGATCGATCGGTTTTGGACCGATCGATCGCTACAATGACCGAGCGATCAGTGCTCTGCAGGGCCCGACTGTTTTGACCATATCTTTTGACTCGCTCGTCGGATTTTGACGATTCAACTTGCGTTGGGTTTGTCTTTCGAAAAGGAATATTTCTAACATTTCAAAATTTCTAATTTCTCCCTTATTTATTCATTAGACTACGAGAAAGGCCAATTAGCTACGACAAAACCATTAATTAAATATAGAAAAGTCCGGGGGGGCTACAAAAAAAGCATAATTTTTCTTCTTTCAATTTTAGTGGAATAGGCTTTTGAATCACCTAATTTCATTGAGCCAATAAAAAGTTATAATCAAAATACTATAGGCGACAAACACTTTGAACTACCCAGTCGAGAAATAGACCAGTCATCACTGGGACCTACTTAAAGTAAAAATGACGCAGAATTGGGACTTGACTATTAGAGACAAAATTGTGCCCCTTTTAATTCTAAGTGGAGTAGGCTTTTCAATCACCCAATTCCGATTAGGGAATCAATAGTTATGTTCAAAATACCAAGAGGTAAAAACGCAGTTCTATCCAGCCGATCTGGTAGAGCATCTAGTCGATCAGGAGGCCCATCCAGTCGATCATACAAGCCTTGTGATCGACTGGATAGAGGAAAAAATGTCCAAATGTGATTTTTACTATAGCGACTATATTTTTAACGGCTCCTTTTGTCGGGCCCCAAAATACCCCTAGGAGTTTAGGGATACTTTAGGTGTGACAATACATAACTTGGCAAACCATCCTATAATGAACAAGGTATAACATGCTCTAATGGAAATATAATACAGAGTGCGGAAGCTAAAATATGGCAGAAATACAACCAACTTTTTCTTTCTTTTATAAACTTAACAAGTATTCCAAGTTAATACAAAATATGACATGTAAAGGTGGACATGCCCACCTATAAAAATACAAAAGACAAAACACAACTCTATCTCGCTCAATAGTCACCCCCGTGGGGCCAATGGTCTAAGTGTCTCGTCTCAGCCTGAGGCTCAACTACCGAATCCTCGTATGGTTCTTCCTCGCCATAGTCCTCCTCAACCCAAGGACCCGGGCACAAATGTCGAAAGGGACTCGTGTACCTGCAGACATAAAAGTACGGCTGAGCATGGAATACTCAGCGAGTACAATCTCCTAGCTAACAATAATAATAACAAGCAAAGCATCATATGCAAGTACTAGAAAGATACAGTTCATACTCATTTAAACAACATCATACATAACCATTTATTAAATCACAACTCGAATGAAAACCAAACCATATCTATAAAACATATGAGTCCTTTCCATATTTCTTATGAGCCAGAGGTTAGTACCCGCACAACCCTGGGCTACCAACCTCCTTGACAGTACAATACTTATGAGTCTTTTCTTATGAGCCAGAGGTTAATCAACCTCCTTTACATTTCACATCTTTCTTATGAGCCAGAGGTTAGCACCTGCACATCCTTGGGCTACCAACTTACAATACTTTTGAACTTTTCTTATGAGCCAGAGGTTAATCAACCTCCATGACATTTCACATCATTCTTATGAGCCAGAGATTAGCACCCTCACATCCTTGAGCTACTAACCTCCTTGACAATACAATACTTTTGAACTTTTCTTATGAGCCAGAGGTTAGCACTCGCATATCCCTGGGCTACCAACCTCCTTGACAATACCATTCTCTTATGAGCAAGAGGCTAGCACCCTTAACCGGGCCACCAACCTCCTTGACATTCCTCCATATGCATGTATGCTCGTGCATATCTATTTGTGAAACAAGATGACATATACGATTGGAGAAGTAACATAAAGCATTTCAATTCTTATCACATTCATATGAGAGTTTAAACAAGCATATAGAAATATGGTCACAATCGCCATTTTAGGAAAACTACATGAATCATGTTTTTCGAACTTCATTCTTTTCAAAGTATTTTTATTCATGCATTTTACCAAGCAAGTGATGTCTCATATTTTCTTTAGTCCTTTAAACTCATAATTTCTTTCTTAAGCATTTCATCAAGTATCACATGTGCATTCATTATGTGTGCAATACCCTCCCACCATTTTTCATCATCCAACACAACACAACATGGCATCCTATCGCCTCAATCCCCTCCTCCATCCCTACATTCCACCAATTGTTCATATTATCTTGTTATGTTTTAGGGATTTAGCATATATCAACACAAGGGGGCAATAGGGAAGATACAACACAACATAATCACAAGAAAATCTAGGTTATTACCATAGTAGCTAGGAAGGGTGTACTAACCTTGAAAACAAAGAAGAAACCCTTGAGAATGCCGGGGAAGACGCTTCCCTAGCTTGGAGAACGATCTCCTCGCGTGTTTTGCCTTGGATTTGAAGAATCCAAGCCTTTGGGGTGGTCTTGGGTTTTCAAAACCCTTGATTCGCTTCAAGATGGTACCCTAGGGTTCAAAACCCTTTTCTCTGCTCTCCCTTTCTCTCAAAACTCTAAGCATGATGAAAATGAGGACCCAAGGCTCGTGCAAACCTTAAATGTAAGAGTTGAATACCTCAAAAGATGAAAAAGCCCTTAATGAAATTTTGCAAAAACGCGAAGGACCTAGTGATCGGTGGTTATTACAGAAAACCGATGTGGTTCCTCATTCTTTCTTAAGTGCTCAAAACCCCTGGAGCTTTGCTGCCATGTTTTGTGGAAGCCAGCCAACTCTTGTACAGTATCCATTCTGAGGGGAGAAAGCACTAAGATAAGGTGAGGGACAATGCCATCGGTACAAGAAGGCTGTCATCTGTTGCGGTAAGTCGGATGGCTATACCTATACCTAAGTTATACTCGGTAAGCTATACCTAAATTGCGACGTCGGTTCCATACCCCTAATATTGTCCAAAAGTTCGGTTTGTAGCTCTTCTTTTAGAGTGGGAATACAGAAAAGAGCGTTGCTAAAAGCAAGAGTTATTTTTTTTCTTTTTTTTTTGGAAGGGCTCACTCTATTCCTTTCAGGAATGGCGGCCTGGTTTAGCTCTTCAAGGAAAGGAGTCAAAAACATGCTCTCTAGAAAAATTCCCCATAAAAAAAAGTTAACCAGTCGATAGTTACTGATCGATCGGTTTTGGACCGATCGATCGCCAGTTTGGACCAAGCGATCAGTTGTGGACCGATCGATCCCTAACGATCGGTGCTCTGCAGGTTTTTGTTGTTTCGGTTATATCTTTTGACTCGTTCATCGGATCTTGATGATTCAACTTGCGTTGGATTCGTCTTTCGAAAAGGAATATTTTTGGTATTTCAGAATCTTCAATTTCTCCATTCTTTATTAATTACACTACGTGAAAATCCAATTAGCTATGAAATTGCTATTCATTAAGTATGGAAAAGTCCGGGGTGCTACATTGTCCCCCCCTTAACAAAATTTCATCCCTGAAATTTGGACGATACATATATGCACAAAACCACCACAAAATAAAGTAGCTTCTTCCCTCGAATGGTGTTGCCATCTTACGAGGACTAACAGAATGATTTTGTTGCACAAGACTTGATCTTGCTTGTCCAAGATCTGCACCGGTTGTTCAACTAGGGTGAGGTCCTCTCGAATCTCTACCGGATCAAGCTCGATGACATGAGAAGGATCCGAGACATACTTCTGAAGCATAGAGACATGGAACACATTGTGGACCGCCGTCATGTGAGCGGGCAAGGCAACCCTGTAAGCAACCTCACCTACTCTGGTGATAATCTCGAACAGACCCACATACCTCAGGCTAAGCTTGCCTTTCTTCCCGAATCTCATAACACCCTTGGTCGGTGAAATCTTGACAAAAACCAAGTCGCCAACCTAAAATCCAAGATCTCTCATTCGGTCGTCGGCATAACTCTTTTGTCCATCTTGTGTGGTCTTTAACAGTCCCCAGATAAGTTTGACCCTGTCTGCAGTTTGCTCAATCAATTCTGGGCCTAAGATTTTCCTTTCTCCGACTTCATCCCAATACAAAGGGGATCTACAACTTCTCCCGTACAAAGCCTCAAAAGGCGCCATCTGTATGCTTGCCTGGTAGCTGTTATTATAAGCAAACTCTACCAAAGGCAAGTGGTCTTCCCAACTTCCCTTGAACTCTAGCATACATGCTCGGAGCATATCCTCTATGATTTGATTCACCCGTTCTGTTTGCCCGTTCGTCTGTGGGTGAAAAGGAGTGCTGAAGTCAACCGAGAACCCATAGCACCTTGGAAGCTCTTCCAGAACCTGGAAGTGATTTGGGGATCCTTGTCCAATACTCACCGGTACTCTGTGCAACCGAACTATTTCTTTGATATGCAATGTAGCCAACTGATTGGAATTGAAGGTAGTCCGGTACGGCAAGAAATGGGCCGACTTCGTGAGTCTGTCAACTACAACCCATACAACATCTGTGTTTCTAGCCATCTTCGGAAACCCCACAATGAAGTCCATAGAGATATGTTCCCATTTCCACTCGGGAATAGGGAGGGACTGTAAAAGTCCAGCTGGTCTCTTGTGTTTGGCCTTGACTTGCAAGCACACCAAGCACCTGGATACATACTCCGCTACTTCCCTCTTCATGTTCCACCACCAAAAGTGCTCCTTGAGGTTCTGGTACATCTTGGTACCCCCAGGGTGAATGGTATACTTGGAGCGGTGGGCTTCGTCCAATATCTCCCTTCTAAGCTCTTCATCTGCAGGAACATATGTTCTTCCTTTGAATGTGATAATTCCATCTCCTCTTGTGGCAAAATCATTGCTACCCTTACCAATCATCTTGTCTCGGTAAGCACGTAACTCGGTATCCGATTCTTACAATTCTCAGATCCGGGCCAAGGTGTAAGGCTTAACGGTGATGTTGGCCATTATTGGTCCAAATGTAGGAAAGCTAAAACTGATGTCAAGGTTAGATGCATCCTCTAACAACTTCCACTTTTGCACCATCATGTGAGCTAAGAGTCCATGGGGCTTCCTATTAAGTGCATCGGTCACGAAATTCGCCTTGCTTGGATGGTATTGAATCGAGCATTCATAATCCTTCAAAAATTCCATCTATCGCCATTGCCTCAAGTTCAAATCCTTCTGAGAAAATAGATACTTAAGGCTTTTGTGATCTATGAACACATCGAATTGTTCCCCGTAGAGATAGTGTCGCCATATCATCAATGCAAATACAATGGCGACAAGTTCTAGGTCATGTGTAGGGTAGTTCTTTTCGTGATCCTTCAATTGTCTTGAAGCATAGGCAATAACCTTCTGGTTTTGCATCAAGACACACCCCAACCCAACGTGCGATGCATCACTATAAACCACAAAGCCGTCACTCCTGGATGGCACTGTAAGGACAGGAGCCGTAGTGAGCCTCTTCTTTAACTCCATGAAGCTACTTTCACACTTGTCACTCCAGGTAAACTTGACATCCTTCCGAGTAAGGTGCGTGAGTGGTGCCGCTCGACTGGAGAATCCCTCCATAAACCTTCGATAGTAGCTTGCCAATCCGAGGAAACTACGTATCTCTGTGACACTCTTTGGTCTCTCCCAATTCATCACTGCCTCTATCTTTGTCGGATCAATCGAGATGCCTTCCATGGACACTACGTGGCCAAGGAATGCCACTTGTTCCAACCAAAACTCGCATTTACTTAGCTTAGCATACAACTTATACTCTCGAAGCGTCTCGAGAACAATGCGAAGGTCTTGATCGTGCTCTTCCCGTGTTGGGGAATATACCAAGATGTTATCGACAAACACCACTACACATTGGTCGAGACATGGCCTAAACACCCGGTTCATCAAGTCCATGAACGCCACCGGTGCATTTGTCAAACCAAAAGGCATTACAAGAAACTCGTAGAGGTAATCCAGGCAATTCAATTGGGGCCATCCTATACGGCGCTCTAGAAACTGGAGCTGTGCTCGGAGCAGCTTTATCGCGAACTCGATCTTCCGATCTGGAGCGCGGCATGGGGGGCTCGGAATAAGAACGGGCCACACAAGCATACCTGAAGGGCTTTCAAAAAAGATTGAACTATATCCGGGACTGATTCTGTTCCCAAGAAGTAATCCAGGCAATTCCTTAGGAAATACATCCAGAAACTCATTAACAACCGGGATGGTTGAGGAGTTTGTGATCTCTGGGTTTGCTAAGCTCAGAGCTGCGAGGCGAGCAATATCTCTTTCCCTCAACCCTCGAAAGTGAAATGGCTTAACTCCCATCGGCTTGAAATTCACCATCTTCTTGAAACATGCCACATGTTCGTGGTGAGCCGACAGCCAATCCATGCCGAGTATGATATCGAAATCTAAGTCTTTGAAGTCCAGGATGATGAGGTCGGCCAACAACTAATTATGTCCCACTTGGACTACACAATCCCTGTATTTACGGTCAGTGTTTACCGACTTGCCGAGCAGAGTGGAGATGGTCAATTCATGCTTCAAGTGACTGGACTTAGATGAGAATCCTTTAGCAAAGCTAGGCGATACAAAGGAATGAGTGGATCTTGTGTCGATTAACACTCGGGCTAGGCATTCATTCACTAATAAAGTGCCTGTGTGATTAGTTAATTCACATTAATAGATTTCACGTAATAACACATAAGTATAGGTAGTATGTTATACATATAGCAATCACATCACATAATAACAACCAACTAACCCTCGAAACTTTAGCATTATAGCGTACCTGACACGACATCGTCGGATGAACGTGCATCCCATTCTGACAAGGCAAAGACCTGACCCTGGTTGCCCTGCGAGGCGGTGGAGTGGATTGTGTGGGTCGTGAAGGCCTAGATGCGGAAGCCTGCGAGGATCCCTGCTGAGAAGCCTGTCAAACTAGGGGCCTACTCCCCTGTAGCTGGACTGGCTGTAACTGCTTACGAGGGCAATCTCTGACCATGTGATTCACATCCCCACAGTGAAAACACCCATCCGAAATCTTTTGACATTCTCCGATCCTGTGTCTCTGGCCGCAATAGGAGCACTCCTCAAATGCTGATGAGGATGTAGGTGGAACATATCGGGTGGCTTGTGAAAATGTGGGACGAGGTACCGGCGTAGTGGTAGGGCGAGATGTCTGTGATGCCAAGGGGGGCCTCTGTGACTATATCCGCCTGGATGCCTGATATGGAGCTATCCTAGCTCTCTCCTCCGCTGACCTCGAGCTACTAGGCAGGCCCCGAGTCATATCTCTCGTCTTGAAAAATTCTTCCAAATTCTTCTTGGCAAGCTTCGCCTTGCTCACAATCTCTCCCCATGTATCCACCTGGGACATCGAGATCCTGTCTCTGATTGAGGGTTTCAAACCCCGCTCAAATTTCCTGACTCGCATATGTTTGGATGCAATCAGGTGAGGTGCGAATCTCGAAAACTCTACAAAGGTAGCCTCATAATCGGCCACACTCAACTCTCCTTGCTCAAGATCATGAATTCAATCTCCTTTTGTTCTCTGACAGCCGCCGGAAAATACTGCTTATAGAAGACATCTAAAAACTCTGGCCATGTCCACGGCTCCCCCGCCCTGGTGGACTCCCTCTGTCTCTGTGCAGCTCTCCACCAGTGCTCGGTTGTACCTTCCATCACGAAGGTGGCCCAGTCCACTCTTTGTTCATCCGTACAATGGAGTGCTCTAAAAATATTTTCTTGTTACATCACCCATGCTTCGGCGGTCATGGGGTCAGTAGTACCGAAGAAGTTGTAGCACCTCAAACTTTTCCATGCTTAATGAATAGCATTTTCGTAGCCAATTGGCCTTTCACGTAGTCTAATTAATAAATAAGGAAGAAATTGAAAATTCGGAAATACCAAAAATATTCCTTTTCGAAAGACGAATCCAACACAAGATCGTCAAAATCCGACTGACGAGTCAAAAGATATGGCCAAAAGACCTAAGTAGAGAAAATGAGGAAAATCAGCAAAATAGGGAAAACATAGATCAACCGGTCGACCGCTCCATCCACCGGTCGACCCGTAGCCCATCGATCGACCGCTCTACCCATCGGTCGACCGCTATCGCACTAATTTTGTATGGGGGATTTTTCCTGAGAAGAGGTTTTGGACCGATCGACCGCTCCAGCCAACCGATCGACCGCTCCAGCCAACCGATCGACCGCTAGCCTACCGGTCAACCACTCCTATGTCCGGCCGACTGCTCCTCAAGCATTTTACCTATTCAGTCTGTTTTGGCCAAAATTTTAAGGGTAGGATGGTTATTTGACCACCACACTTTCTATACAAACCCCAAATCCGTGGGTGGGGGTTTTATAAACCCTCAAGGTTTGTATTAGGAGATTAGAGAAGGGAGAGAAAGGAAGGGCTAGGGTTTTGCTTAAACCTATCTCAAGCAAGGATTTTTCTACTCAAGGGATCTAATCTCATCTTCCCTCAAGTTCTCCTCCAAGTTTAAAGGTTAGTACACCCTACTAACTCCCATTAGCAAAAATCTAGGTTTTCCATTTTGGTTGATGATTATTGATCCCATTTCTCCCTCTTTTTGAAATGTGCTATTTCTAAAATGTAAAAAAGATAATAAGAATTGTTGTGATGTGTGGATGATGAGGGGTTAAGGCAATTGGATGTCGAATGGATGTTGTGTGATGTGTGAAATGGTAAATGGTGGATGGGCATTTTACGAATAATGAACTACCTTGATAATGTGATGGAAAATATGCACTAAAAAGAGGGAATGGAAGGACTAAGAAACGTTGCATACCGTGTGTTTGATAAAATGACTAAACAAGGGATAAATGGATTTGAGGAAGATAAATGGAAATAGGAAGGGTGTAAATTTTCTTGTAATTGATCAATTGCTCAAATGTGCTATATGTTGCCTAACTTGTCATACGATTATGCTAGAAATCAAAATGTTATATTCATGTGTTCCTCCCATTCAAACATGTCATCATGGTTACCACTATTGACAAGCACAGAAGCACGCATGAATCGGGTTTTTCAAGAGCATTTGTACACGATAAATCAATCAAGAAAACAAGCACATGTTAAGGAGGTTGGTAGCCTAGGTGAAGGGTGCTAGCCTCTGGCTCATAAGAAAAATGAAACAAAGACAAGGAGGTTGGTAGCCCAAGTGAACGGAAACCAACACATGTCAAGGAGGTTGGTAGCCCAAGAAGGTGCTAGCCTCTGGCTCACAAGAAAATGAAATGTCAAGGAGGTTGGTAGCCCAGGGATGTGCGGGTGCTAGCCTCTGGCTCACAAGTATACAAGGCAAGAATGAAACAAGAACAAGGCACGAATACATGATTCTCACAAGCAAGACCGAGACATGAAAGAGGTTTCCGAACATGAGTTTTACCGAGTTTTCGCATTTATGCACGCATGTCAAGATAATTATATTGCTTCATGTTCCATGCTATTTATCTTATGCTTCTAGTATTACTTTAAATCAATATTTTGTATTGTGTTCATTGTTGTATGCTATCGCTATTGCTATGGTTAGCTAGTAGTTTGTACTCGCTGAGTATTCCATGCTCAGACGTACTTTTATGTCGGCAGGTTCCGTGGATGTCCTTAACCTTGAGCCTTGGATAGAGGAAGAGTACGTAGAGGAGAGGGTGCCATCTATTCCGTTACAGTCACAAGCGGATAGAGACCTCGACGTGTGGCTGTACCTCGACTACTGTTGAGGGGAGAGTATGAGAGAGTTCCTTTTGTGTATTTGATATTTTGATAGGTGGGCATGTCCACCTTTACCTTGTTATGTTTTGTATATATTCACTTGGGATACAGACCACCTTATATAGAAAAGAAATTTTTGGTATACGCTTCTACATTCATGATATAGCTTCCACACTCTGATTCATGTTATATTATGGTATGTGTACCTTGTTCATTATAGGATGGTTTGGCAGGTACGAATAGTCACCTCTAAAGTATCACTTAACTCCTGGGGGTATTTTGGGGCGCGACAAAAGGTGGGAGGATGCAATCTCCTAAAAGCTTCCAATCCTGAAGCATGGTGTGCCGGAGGTGGAGGAGGTGCAGGAGTAACAACAACTGGTCTTGCTGCTAACATAGCCAAAGTCTTGGCTATAGACGTAAAAGCTTCAGCAAAATCGGGTTGCTCATCACCAGAAGGGGCATCATTTCCACTTCCCCTCGTATTGTATCGGCGACCCCCAGCATCGCGTCTCATGATTTGATCCTGAGAACGATAGTACCACATGAGTCTAACTTGAATACTTATTTAGTAATAATTCTATAATCGCATAATAGTTAGGAAGCATATGGCAATTCATTCAAGGTATGCATGCAACATGATAACAATACAGTTTTGCGTTTCTAGTGTAGGACCCTCAATTTGGTTGATCTCCAACCGGTTATCGACTAAGACTAAGTTATTAGTCTATACTTAGAATACGACTTCTCTTTATGACCTAAGACCTTGTTCAATCATGGTATCAGTTCTAGTGACTTTAAGGACTCTAATGCCTAGTCTCTGATACCACTTCTGTCGCGCCCCAAAATATACCCTAGGAGTTTATGGATACTTTAGGTGTGACAATACATAACCTGGCAAACCATCCTGTAATGAACAAGGTATAACATGCTCTAATGGAAATATAATACAGAGTGCAGAAGCTAAAATATAGTAGAAATACAACCAACTTTTTCTTTCTTTTATAAACATAACAAGTATTCCAAGTTAATACAAAATATGACATGTAAAGGTGGACATGCCCACCTATAAAAATACAAAAGACAAAACACAACTCTATCTCCCTCAATAGTCACCCCCGTGGGGCCAATGGTCTAAGTCTCTTGTCTCAGCCTGAGGCTCAACTACCGAATCCTTGTATGGTTCTTCCTCGCCGTAATCCTCCTCAACCCAAGGACCCGGGGTACAAATGTCGACAGGGACTCGTGTACCTGCCGACATAAGAGTACGGCTAAGCATGGAATACTCAACGAGTACAAGCTCCTATCTAACAATAATAATAACGAACAAAGTATCAAATGCAAGTACTGGAAAGATACAGTTCATACTCATTTAAACAACATCATACATAACCATTTATTAAATCATAACTCGAATGAAAACCAAACCATATCAATAAAACATATGAGTCCTTTCCATATTTCTTATGAGCCAGAGGTTAGTACCCGCACAACCCTGGGCTACCAACCTCCTTGACAGTATAATACTTCTGAGTCTTTTCTTATGAGCCAGAGCTTAATCAACCTCCTTGACATTTCACAGCTTTCTTATGAGTCAGAGGTTAGCACCCGCACATCCTTGGGCTATCAACCTCCTTGACAATACAATACTTTTGAACTTTTCTTTTGAGCCAGAGGTTAATCAACCTCCTTGACATTCCACATCTTATGAGCCAGAGGTTAGCACCCTCACATCCTTGGGCTACCAACCTCCTTGACAATACAATACTTTTGAACTTTTCTTATGAGCCAGAGGTTAGCACCCGCATATCCCTAGACTACCAACCTCCTTGACAATACCATTCTCTTATGAGCAAGAGGCTAGCACCCTTAACCGGACCACCAACCTCCTTGACATTCCTCCATATGCATGTGTGCTCGTGCATAGCTATTTTTGAAACATGACGACATATACGATTGGAGAAGTAACATAAAGCATTTCAATTATTATCACATTCATATGAGAGTTTAAACAAGCATATAGAAATATGGTCATAATCGCCATTTTAAGGAAACTACATGAATCATGCTTTTCGAACTTCATTCATTTCAAAGTATTTTCATTCGGTATTTTACCAAGCAAGTGGTGTCCCACATTTTCTTTAGTTCTTTAAACTCATAATTTCTTTCTCAAGCATTTCATCAAGCATCACATGTGCATTCATTATGTGTGCAATACCCTCCCACCATTTTCCATCATCCAACACAACACAACATGACATCCCATCACCAATCCCCTCCTCCATCCATACATTCCACCAATTGTTCATATTATCTTGTTATGTTTGAAAAAAAATTAATTCAGTGAATTCCAAATCTATGTTTGAGTTGAGAATATGCAAGTTCGAGGGGATGGTCAAGGCTTCCTATAAGTCTATCTACCCTTTTTGATGTTTTAACAATTAAGTTATTAAGTTAAGGGATGATGTACTTTAAGTGCGGAAAATAGAAAGCCAAGTAAACCATAACATAAGAATTTTTACGTGGAAACCCTTCTGGGAAGAACCACGGGACCTAGTCCAGCCATGAGAATCCACTAAGACTAAGTAAACAAGAACTTACAAGACTCGAACTTGACTCCTTCGGACTCGACACCACGATCCTTCAGTTCTTAGTCCTCCACACCTTGAAAAGTCATCGCGTACTCACAAGTCCCGTGATCAAGCGCAGCCACTCGTACTTCTCTTTGTGTCTCGAAAACAGTCCATGATCTTCCGATTGATCTCCGTCAATGACGGCTTTGGATTCCACCGACCAAATCACTCTACCACGATCCTTCTCGGATCGATCTCCTTCAAAAAGGCTCCGGGATACTCCGACCAAGGTGTTCTATCCAGAACGGGTTGATGGTTTGATAAGAATCATCACCTAGATGGACTCCTTCAAAGGACAAGTCCAAACAAGCTAAATTGGAACTTTGGGCTTGAAAACTCTAGGTTTAATGCACTAACAAAGGGGTTGAGAAAAAATACATTTCCTTGGTTTCATGACCTTTGGAGACACTTAAACATACTCTCCACACACTCCCTAACTTGTTCTCAACGAAATGGAAGGGTTCTATACATAAAGGGAATCAAAAAACATGTTCAGAAGTTGCTAAAATAGGTTGAAAACCAAAGAGGAAAGCAAAGGAAACGTTTTAGCAAAACTCCCATATCAGGGTCGACCCATGGGGATCCATTGATCGACCAAAATATACACTTGGGTTGACCAAAACGTACACTTGGGTCGACCCCCACATTTTGACGTTGCTGTCCAAAAAGTCCATACATATTTTTGGCACTTCAGGGTCGACCCTAAACGCCAAGGGTCGACCTTGAGGCTACAAATGATTTTAAAAATTTGTTTTTAGCTCTTAGTCCTTTCATTAAAGTTGTAACTCTTTTTGACGCGGTCGATTTGACATATTATGGAGCAAAATCTGAGCTACGGTTTGGGAGATATGACTCTCACAAGCAACCTTAGTTTTTTGAAAAATTTCAGCATTGTTAACTTGTTTTGCACTACTTATCTCATCACCTAGGGTCCGTATGATTAGACTAGGACACTTACCACCTAATGGATCATGTTAGGATTATTATAGGTCAAATTCCACCTATGGTCACATTGTATCTAGGTCACTTACCATCCTATGAAGGAAATGATCAACCGAGTGGATCAACCGGTCTTCTTTGGTCTTCAACTTCGCTTTGGCGTGGATGCTTGAAGGTAATGACACAAGACACACATCTAGACACCCAGACTCACTTGTTTTGACACCGGAATATGCCAATACAGAAACATCGACTTTACAATCTCCCCCTTTGGCAATTCCGTGGCAAAACCAAACTGAAGTACATGACTTGACATGAACTCACCCAAACACATCAAAACGGTGAATTAGGACATTACATGACTTCAACACTATTACATTGCACCAATTGACAATTCATCTTAAATTAAGACACTTAAGCTCTTGTCAAGTAAAATCAGTCTGCTGCAACCCTGCACCTGGACATACTCTGTTGCGACCCAAAATACCCCCTAGGAGTTAGGGATACATTGACTCGTGACCGCTGTATCATACCTCCAGTACAATACATAAAGCACACGTGGAGACCTGTCAGAAACACAAACATATCGAGCGAAAGCGATAAAGAATGCACAATGGAATAAAATACTAAACATAGCGGAAGCAAAGTGATACTCCTATAACTTAGTTCAAGTATGAACCAACAAAAGTATATACATGTGAGAAACCCAAAAGTGGAGTGGATAAACCCCACACTCACATCACAAAATAACATCTAAAAATTCTAAGTCTGCCGATCAAAAAAATTCGAAGTCTCGACACCTATCTATAGGACCATCATCCTGATAATGATCCATGGAAGGCTCCGGGTCGAAGTACTCTTCCTCCAACCATGGTTCCGTGCCACATATGTCGAACGGAGCCCGAGTACCTGCCGATGATAACAAATATCGGTTGAGCGTGGAATACTCAGCGTATACAAACTAATAACAATAAAACATTAAGCATAGAGCATACGAATCATGGAGAATGAAATCCGTAAAAACATGTAAGGGCATAGAAACCTTGAAATAACATGTGAGATGAGGTTTAAAACCAAAACCAGAACTGTAGTCGTGTGAGTCATGCGATAATCATAGCCTTGTGAGTTCTTGTGAGTTCATAGAGTTACTTAGAGTCATTATGATCCGTAGAGACATGGAGATACCATAGAGCACAACATAGAGCATAGCCTTAGAGATCTTAGAGCGTTACATTTATGATCCGTAGAGCTTGTGAGTCGATCTTAGAGCTTATCATAGAGTTCCTTGTGAGCATAGTATGATCCATAGAGCTTATGAAACGATCTTAGAGAAATCATAGAGTTACTTAGAATCATTCCTTATTAGTCATTTAGGTAAAAACACCTTTTCGTACTTTGAGAAATCCATGGAAAACATCGATTCATGAGAGACATGCGAGGGTAATCATCATATTTAAGCATAAAATCCCTTAGAGGTATTTCATCAAACACTTAGAGTACACCATAATAGTATCTTTCACCCAAGTATATAACTACATACTTTCACACCATAAACATCCAAGATATATATACATAAGTAGTATAGATTTAGAAGAACATCATTTAGTAACTTAGTAGGATTGCAAGATTGGTAGTAGAGTGTATCTACCTTGGTGAAATCAAAGACCTTGATTCCCAAAAGCTTGAACAAGCAAGAACCTTGAGTCCTTGGTTGAGAATCACCAAAGGAAGTGGAAGAACCTTGATCTTCCACAAGCTTGATCAACAAGTAGTTTCTCTTCTTCTTCTCCTCTTCAAAATCCTTCAAAATAGGGCACTAAGGGTTTCTGAAACCCTAAGGCACGAACCCAGCCTTTATATAGGCAAAGGGTGGTGGCTAAAGTCTGAAACACACTTAATGAAGAAAATCTGCGTATAACCGATCGATCGGTGGTATAGACCGAGCGTTCGGTGGCTTACCAGTCGATCGGTGGTTTCAGCCGAGCGATCAGTTGAAAACACCCTCTCTGGAAAATTTTCCCATACAAAAAAGTTGACCAGTCGATAGATAACGATCAATCGGTAGTTGACCGGTCGATCGGAGGATGGCATCGAGCGATCGGTGATCCCCTGTTTTGCGGTAAAACCTTGTCTACACTACTTGAACCTTCTCCAATCCAATTCTAACACTCTTTTATGCTTAATACATGCTCCTTAGTGATATATAGACCCCGTTAGAACATGTGCTCCATAATTCCAACCTCGTATATTCAATTAACGCTTGCTAGTGCACAAGTTCACACTAGAACACTATTCACACCATTCACTACTTAGTGAAATGAAATTTTGGGGCTCTACATACTCATAAAAAAAACACCTAGTGAAGCATGTATGGAATATAAAAGTAAAGCACAGGTAATGCAAGGAATGCAAGGAATGTACGGAACTTGGGAAATACTACCGAACATTCTCCTCCTTTTTGGCACAATTGCCAAAGGTAGGCTAGAAGCCAATATTCAAAAAATATATACAAATTTAGCAAAGATGAAATATTAAGGCAACCACAGTACAACCAATCAAATGCAGACAATGAGGGGACTTAAAAAGCGGGAAACACGATAGAAATGTAAAGCATATTCTCCCCCTCAACTACTCAAGCACAGAACTCCCCCTCAATAACTTAACTTGATCTTCTCCCCCTAAGATCAAGGATACCACCAAAAATAGGGCACTTAAGCCAGAAAGGCCCATGATAGCCAAGACGAAAACACATAATAATATTACAAAAAAATATCATGTGCCACACAAACATGCATCAAAAGCATTCCAAGCAGTAGTAATTTAAAATTACAAATCCAATGAAGAACATGATTAGTTAGCCAGCAGACCCCCCTCCACCCTCTAGTCCAAAACCCTGGTCTACTCTTTTTGAATCCACCAAGACCAATTCCTCTGAACCTTCACTTCGTTTCATCCCTCCCGATCTTGTTAAAGGAAAAAAAACTGCATGTCTCCTCGCGGAAGATTTAGAAGAGGGGATTGACCGATGGTCCAATGCCCTAATCGGCTTTGTTTTGGGATCCAAGCCTTATTTCAACAGTTTAAAGCGATTCCTGCAAAGGATCTGGGCACCTGGAAGTTTTAGGTCTTGCTAATGGGCTTTTTGTGTTCGATTTCAGCTGCGAAGAGGACAAAATTCGAATTCTTGAGGCTGGACCCTGGTTCTTTGATAAAAAAACCCTTGGTGCTCCGACCATGGTGCCCTTCTTCAAAGCTGGAGAAGCCTTTAGTCTCCTCCCTTCCTCTTTAGATCAAATTGCCAAGCCTTCAACTTCATCTTTGGGGTGAATCTTCGCTCAGCAGGCTTGCAAGCATTATTGGAACCCCATTGTACTCTGACAAAATAACTACTGGGAAAGAGAGGTTGTCATATGCCAGAATTTGTGTTGAAATTTCTGCTCGAGATGATCTCCCCGATCTCATCGACGTATTGATGCCTAATGGCTCTCTCATTCAACAAAGAGTCGAGTATGACTGGAAGCCCTTCAAATGCTCTAAGTGTTGGTCATTTGGTCACCTGGACTCTCATTGCTCCACTAAACAGATCTATGTCCCAAAAACCGCTAATCCTTGTTCCTCTTCAAATCCCCTGCTTGGGACTAGCGAAGTTGCCACAACTCCCGGTGACAGACCATAGACGCTTCCCTGGAGCTTGGAAATCATGACGGCGTCACAACAACTGAGCACCCTCTAGATGCAGGACGATTAGAGAATATTATCGACCACTCTGTTGCAGAGGATAGCGCTGGGGAAGACGATGAATCTCCAGTTGAAGTTGGGTTTGCTTCATATAGGCCATCACCTGTTCAACAGTTTGCCTCAATCAAAGCCCGAAATGAAGCTCTCAACCGAAATCCTCTTATTGACTGGGCATTGTAGGATAACCTAGCTCATGAGGAAGATTTGGCTCTACTGAACTCCTTGAGCCCTGAGCAACCAAAATTCATCTCTGATCCCAATTTTAATTCCCAGCCTAATGCCTATCTTGGCCCTCAATCTCCTGATCCCCCAGATGAAGGCACATTGTTTAGCCCAAATCGGTTTGATGCCCTTACTGCTATCGATGGAGAACTGGGCGCTGACTCCCCTATTCGCTCGAGGCGTAGCCACAAGAAGCGGTTTCCTCAGGCTAGCGAATCCCCTAGTAACTCTGCCCCTGTTGGGGGCCCAACTCTTTAACTTTCATTGATTGATGAATAAGATCGCTGCTTGGAATATCCGTGGTCTTAATGACCCTTTAAAGCAAGCGGAAATCAGGAAGATTATTGCTACTCAAAAACTATCCATGATTGCGATTCTGGAAATGAGAGTTCGTCAAGATAATGCGCTGAGGACCTTCAAATGCATTGCCAGAGGATGGGATTTTGTTGAGAACTACAGTCACTCCACTCTTGGTAGGATCTGGGTGCTATGGGACCCATCCTTTTTCCAGCTCCAACTCCTCAAAGTCACAGATCAACTCGTCCACTGTAGAGTATCAACCTGCAACTCTGCTAATACCTTCCTCTCTTCATTCATTTATGCTTCTAACAATGAGACTGAACGCAGATCTTTATGGCTTGACCTAGTTTCTTTAGCTTGCCCTATGGAACCATGGGTAATGCTTGGTGACTTCAATGTCATTCGGTTTCAAGGTGAAAAAATTGGTGGAGCCCCATATCAACCACGTAATTCTCGAGAATTCAATGAATGTCTTCACCAACTGGGCATGTTTGATATAAAGAGTAAAGGTCTTTTCTGCACCTGGAGTAACTCCTCAACGTCAGGCACCCGCCGTATTCAATGCAAGCTTGATAGAGTGCTCATCAACATCTGTTGGAGTACTCGATTTATTGGCTCAGAGGCGGATTTTTTAACTCCTGGGATTTTTGATCACTCTCCAATGATTGTATCACTCTCCTCCCCTATTCCTAGGGGACACAGGCCTTTCAAAATTTTCAACTTCTGGACTGAGCATTCAGATTTCAAAAGTATTGTAGCGGAGGTTTGGCAGATGCAATTCGAGGGTAACCCAATGTTTCAACTTGTCCAGAAACTCAAAGCCCTAAAATTTCGTTTGCGGGGATGGAGCAAAGCCACTTTCAGTCAAATCAACTCTCGAATGATCCAAGCCAAACTTTTACTGGATCAGGCTCAACAACAACTCCATTCCAATCCTCACGATGAAACTCTTGTTGCTGCTGAAAAACTTCTTCTCCGTGATTATTGTTTCTTAGCTCGATCAGAGGAAGCTGCACTCAGACAAAAATCCAGACTTCTATGGCTCTCATTGGGAGATAACAACTCCAAATTCTTCCACAACAGCCTTGCCTCTCGTCGTGGATTCAACCGTATCTCTTCTATTATTGTTGGTGAAGTCACTCTAACTCAAGAGGAAGAAATCAGTTCAGCTGGGGTGAACTTTTTCGAAAGACTGTTATCCAGACCTCATGATGAAGATGTTATTGGCCCTGAGGACATACCCAACTTTCGCACTGTCGACCCACTAGACCATTCTTTGCTAACGGCTCCCATCACACCCGCAGAGATCAAATGGGCCTTTTTTGACTGCCACGATGAGAAATCCCCTGGGCCTGATGGATTCAATGCCCATTTTTTCAAGAGCTGCTGGGATATTGTTGAAAGAGATGTTGTTAGGGCAGTTCAAAATTTTTTCAGATCCTCTAAGTTGCTTACAGAGATGAACTCCACTCTCATCTCTTTAATTCCCAAAGTGGCTAGACCAAACTCCTTCTCTGATTATCGCCCTATCTCTCTCTGTAACACCATCTACAAATGCATTTCCAAGATCTTAGCATCCCGTCTCAAGCTTGTTCTACCTCGTCTTATTAGTGAAAGTCAATCTGCTTTTATCAAAGGGAGAAATATTGTCGACAGTCCTAACTCATGAGCTTGTCAGGAATTATCATCGGGACAAAGGTTCTCCTCGATGTGCCATCAAGATTGACCTCATGAAGGCCTTTGATACGGTTAGATGGGACTATCTGATCTTAATATTGCGGAAGATGAGATTTCCAGAAAGCTTTATCCAATGGTTGATTCCTTGCTTCACTTCGCCCTGCTTTTCAGTTGTTATAAATGGCTCTCCACAAGGTTATTTCAGCAGCTCACGTGGTTTGCGACAGGGTGACCCTCTCTCCCCCTTTTTGTTTGTGATTGCTATGGAGGGATTCTCTTCTCTTCTCAACCATGCGGTTGGCTTGGGTCACATTTCATTGCATCCGAGGTGTGATAATCCTCTCATCTCCCACATTAGTTTTGCTGACGATTTATTTGTTTTTCTCAAAGCAGACCAACAATCAGCCACTGAACTTGGCAGAGTCCTCACAAATTTCTCCTCTATATCAGGGCTTCGACCAAATCCACAAAAGAGCCAAATGTTTTTTGCGGGGACAGCTCTATCGGTTCAATCAGCTTTCAAGCGCCTCTTGCATTTCAGAATAGGAAGTCTGCCTGTCAAATACTTGGGAATGCCTCTAATTTCCGGACGCCTCTCTGCATCTGCTTGTCAACCATTGCTTGATCGAATTCTCAGCAAAGTTCAAAACTGGAAGGCTATCTTCTTATCTTATGCTGGTCGGGTGGAACTTATCAAATCAGTCCTGAATAGTTTGCATATTTACTGGACCAAACTTCTTATCCTTCCCAAATCAATCTCCAAGCAAATAGAACAAATATGTTGCCGCTTCCTATGGTCTGGCAGTGATCTCTGAAACAAAATTCACCCCATAGCTTGGTCATCTGTTTGCTGCCCAAAACAAGAAGGAGGACTAGGCCTTCGTAAGCTTTCAGACTGGAATAAATCTGGTATTTTGCGACAAGTTTGGGCAATAGCATCTCATTCGGACAATCTATGGGTAAGATGGTGCTCCAAGAAACTCATTCGCAACAAATTCTTCTGGACTATGACAATTCCCACAGATTGCTCTTGGAGTTGGCGGAAGATTCTTCAATCTCGCGAAGTTGCAAAAAACTTAATCACTCATTCCATAACTGATGGATCCAAGACCTCTCTCTGGCATGATCCGTGGCATCCAATGGGCATTTTATCTGAGCAATTTGGAGATCGACTACAATACGACTCAAGTCTTCCGCGCGATGCTTTGGTGGGATCTATTATATCCGATTTTACCTGGAATCCTCCCCCAGCGATCTCTGCAGATCTGTTATCAGTTTGGAATGAACTTCAACTGGTGGATATCAATGCTTCCTTACCTTCTGATCGAGTAATTTGGAAGCCCAACCCCAAAGGTCAATACACCCTCAAATCTGCCTGGGTAGCATCAGAGTGCACAATCCTCTTATGTCTTGGTGGAGTCTGGCGTGGTCGAGCCAATACATTCCAAGACATTCTTTTATTTTGTGGCTAGCCATGTCCAACAAACTTCAAACTCAGGATCGCCTTCTCTCCCTAAATATCATCACTCACTCCCGATGCATTTTCTGTTGGACTTCCTCTGAGAGTCTCCAACATTTGTTTTTTGAATGTCAATTCACATCCCAAATATGGAGATCAATTCTTAGCCTCTGTCGTTACTCTTCCAGGCAGATTCTTCCTTGGAATCGTGAAGTGGAATGGGCCGCCAAAGAATTTCATGGTATGCAACTTATTCAAAACGTCAAGAGAATTGCTTTCAGCGCTACTATATATCGCATTTGGAGTGAACGAAATAACCGCATTTTTTCTAATTCATTCAAGCCGGTGGACTCTCTAATTGGCCTAATTACCGCTGGCACCAGGCTTAAGACTGAGGCCTTAAATGTGCTAGTGGAAGACTCTGCTTCAAATAGGGAATTCCTCCTTTCATGGCAGATAAACTCGAAGCTCCACAGGAAATCTGAAATCTGGTGCAAGTGGTCTCCGCCCCCTCCGAATCATTGGGTTCTCAATAGTGATGGTTCCATTCGAAATGGAGCAGCGGGCTTCAGAGGTCTTATTCGAGATTGCAATGGATATCCGCTTCTAGCTTTCGCGGCAGGTGTGGCAGAAACAGACATCTTAAAGTTGGAAATCATGGCGATAGAAAGAGGTATTGATCTAGCGCTCACCCACGGTATCCAGCACATCTTCATCGACTCAGATTCATTACAGGCTACTCGCTACCTTCAGTCTACTAGCGATCCACCATGGTATCTTCAAAATTTAGTCACTAGATGCATTCAAAAGCTGTCCAGATTTAACTCTGATTCCGTTCATCACATCTGGAGGGAAAGTAATGCAGGAGCAGACTTCTTAGCGAAATTTTGTAATCTAAATTGTTCTATTATTCTCTTACCAAGGGATTTTCCCCCTGATCTGTCCTCCCTATTGTTTAAGGATAGATCGGGTTGCAAATTCCTTAGATTGTAATTTTCGCCTATTTATTTTATCTGGTCGTGGTCCGCCTAACCCCAGCTTGCCCTCCAAAAAAAAAAAAAAATTTTCTTAGACACATTTAGTGAACAGTTCAAAAGTGAAGCATTGTGTGTAGTGGTGGTCTGACAAGATACTAGATCAAGGTTTCTTTCCCTTTCCAAGGGTATGACATTAACTACTATGAGGACTCCCGAAGACAAACATCTTAGAAGTCAAACCTAGTTAGATCCAGATATGATGATTTTTTACATTTTAGTACTCCTTTATCCATTTTATTTGACTCAATATTTTTATTTTATTTTTGGTCAAATAACTCCAGTTTGTAAGATTTCTTTTGATGATCTTTTTCTGATCATATCTTTTCATGCAATGAGGGCTTTCACACTATCTAGGTAGGTAGTCCTAGCTATTAGCAGCAAGAGCTTTCACTCTAGTGACCCAGATAGATATCTACTGTCTGCCTAGGTAGCCATTTCAATTGGAAGCCCTTTTCATTGCAACAATATAAGCTCAAGGAGGATACACAAAATGGGGATGACTAACAAAATGGTCATTTTAGATTGGTCATCAAAGGTCACACTATTGGGATAACAAATATACCTACAGATTGGAAAATAGACCTCTCAATAGAATCAGTCAGAGTGCATGTGAAATTTGTGAAACATACACACATGAATAAGTCTCTAACTGCTCAAGATAAAACCGGTCTAATTTTCAACCTAACCAAGAGACTATAAATTTGATATATCCTCAATCAGTAACAAACTCATGTTTAACCCTTGACAAATATAGAAATAAAGATCACACAAGGAATGCAGATCATGCAAGTCAAACAAGGGCAACTTGAAAAAAATCTTTTTGGATTTTTGGGTTTTTCAATATTTTTGAATTTTTCAAAATAAAGAAAACAGAAAAACATACCAAAGCAAATAAACACAAAAACAAACTAGTATACACAAATAGCATAGCACTAGGACAAGATATATCAATACAAGCACACCCTAGGCTATGACAGGCACGGGCTAAGTGAAGCCTTTCAGGTCTTCCTTTCTCACCCAAACGGTTTTAGAAGTTTGATTGACCCTTTGGTCTCTAACCGTTTCAGTTGAGGTAGGTATGACCTTTTGCCTCTTCTTCCTGTTCCTCCTTTTCTAGGATTGAGTCCTAGAATTATAGTGGGCATTCTGGTTCTCCCTGTTACCTCCTCTATATCTAGCATGAGGAGTGTCATGACCATGCCACTGTCTAGAGTTGTGAGCAATTTTCATCACATCTTCACACAAACTCCTAGACTTCTCTACTAGGACCCCAACTCTCCTTCGAAGATTCCCATTAAAGTTGTGTTGGTTCATTGAACCATGATTGGGTATTCTTTGAAGTTTAGGACATCGAGGCTTAATATGACCCTTCACACCACAGTTATGACATGTAGGAATGAATTTCTGAGTAGAAGGGTCTTTCCCTTTAGCAGGAGGGTGCCTTTTAGCACCAAGCTCAGTGTTTGAGGTGGATGGAGTTCCCTTCACATCTCCACACCTCTGGTTTTGCTCAAGTTCAGCCAACTTGATTTCAAGACTTGTCTTTTCAACAAGACAAACATGTAAATCAGATTCAAGTAGCTAAGTCTTGGTAAGGAGGGAAGCCATCTCTTCCTCAAGCTGTGACACAAGAGCTCTCAACCCCGAAGTCACTTGGTCTAATGCATCTTTTTCCATTTCAATAGATTTGATCTTTTAAGACATGGAAAACTGAACCTTTTTCAGCTTTAGGCATTCTTGAAATAGTTCATCATAGACTGCCTCAAGCTCTCCCTCAGAATCTGAGTCATTCTGACTCTTTTCATCCTCCTCACCATCACTACATTGTTGGTTACTCACAGCATTTGAAGAAGATTCCTCAATTCCAGATAAGGATGCAGTGAAGGCTATATAACCCCTAGTCTCCTCACAAGAAGAACTATATGATTCCTCAGATTCAGATTCACTGTCATCCCTTGCATTGCCCTTAAATCTTTTCTTATTGGAGCATTCAGCGGCAATATGGCCGTAGCCTTGGCATTCATAGCATTGAACACCTTGGGATTTGTTGTCCACACTTTTAAAATGTTTCTTGTTTTCAAAGTGCTTGGACTTGGGCTTTTAAAAAGATTTTTATCCTTTCGAATTAAATCTCTTACTCAGTTTCAAATTTTTCTGAATTTCTTAGCCAACAAAGCTAACTCTTCTTTTTGATCCTTGGATTCCTTGACGGACTTCAAGGCCATGGATTTTGGTTTCTTTGATGGGTTCAGATTTAACTCATAGGTTTGGAGAGAATCAACCAACTCTTCAAGTTTAAGAGCATCAACATTTTTTCTCTCCTCAACTGCGGTAACCTTCGATCGAAATCTATCAGGTAGAGATCTCAAATTTTTTTTCACAATTTTGGACTCTGGAATTATTTCCCCTAGATTGAAACTAGAATTGACAATGTCACTCAGATTGGCATAAAAACTATCAAAAATTTCATTATCATCCATCATCAACTTTTCAAACTTAGAGGTCAGCAATTGAAGTTTGGAGATCCTGACAGTTGTAGTCCCTTCATGGGTAATTTGAAGAATGTCCCATGCCTCATTCGAAGTGTCACATTTAGAAATACGTTGAAATTCTACGAGTGTGACAGCGGCAAAGATTGCATTTAGACCCTTACTATTCCATCTACAACTTTCAAGTACTACATTGGTCCATTCAGAAGAAGGTTTAGGGATGGTCTCGTCATCTATGGTATTTGTTGGATGGGTCCAACCTTGTTCAATGGAGAACCATACTCTCTTATCTAATGATTTTAGAAACGCTCTCATTCGAGCTTTCCAATAGGCACAATTATTCCCATCAAATAATGGGGGACAAGAGATGGATCCTCCCTCTCTTTGAAGATTCATATTCACCGAACAATATGAGAAAAGATCGCACTAAAAAGTAAGTGAACCTGCTCTGATACCAATAGAAAAACAAATAAATTTGGTGATTCCCAAATCTATGTTTGAGTTGAGAATCTACAAGTTCGAGGGGATGGTTAAGGCTTCTTATAAGTCTATCTACCCTTTTTGATGTTTTAATAATTAAGTTATTAAGTTAAGGGATGATGTACTTTAAGTACGGAAAATAGAAAGTCAAGCAAACCATAACACAAGGATTTTTACTTTGAAACCCTTCTGGGAAAAACCACGGGACCTAGTCCAGCCATGAGAATCCACTAAGACAAAGTAAACAAGAACTTACAAGACTCGAACTTGACTCCTTCGGACTTGACACCACGATCCTTCAGTTCTTAGTCCTCTACGCTTTAAAAATTCATCACGTACTCACAAGTCCCGTGATCAACCGTAGCCACTCGTACTTCTCTTTGTGTCTCGAAAACAGTCTACGATCTTTCGATCGATTTCCGTCACTGACGGCTTCGGATTCCACCGACCAAATCACTCTACCACGATTCTTCTCAGATCGATCTCCTTCAAAAAGGCTCCGAGATACTCCGGCCAAGGTGTTCTATTCAGAACGGGTTGATGGTTTGATAAGAATCATCACATAGGTGGACTCCTTCAAAGGACAAGTCCAAACAAGCTAAATTGGAACTTTGGGCTTGAAAACTCTAAGTTTAATGCACTAACAAAGGGGTTGAGAAAAAATATATTTCCTAGGTTTCATGACTTCTGGAGATACTTAAAAATACTCTCCACACACTCCCTAAGTTGTTCTCCATGAAGTGGAAAGGTTCTATATATAAAGGGAATCAAAAAATATGTTTAGAAGTTGCTAAAATAGGTTGAAAACCAAAGAGGAAAGCAAAGAAAACATTTTAGCAAAACTCCCATATCAGGGTCGACCCATGGGGATCCATTGATTGACCAAAATGTACACTTGGGTCAGCCAAAGGATGCTTCAGGGTCGACCCCCACATTTTGAGGTTGTTGTCCAAAAAGTTCATACATATTTTTGGTACTTCAGGGTTGACCCTAAATGCCCAGGGTCGACCTTGAGGCTAAAAATGATTTTAAAATTTGTTTTCAGCTCTCAGTCCCTTCATAAAAATTGTAGGTCTATTTGATGTGGTTGATTTGACATATTATAGGGCAAAATCTGAGCTACGGTTTGGGAGATATGACTCTCGCAAGCAACCTTAGTTTTTCGAAAAATTTCAGCATTGTTAACTTGTTTTGCACTACTTATCTCATCACCTAGGGTCCGTATGATTAGATTAGGACACTTACCACCTAATGCATCATGTTAGGATTATTCTAGGTTAAATCCCACCTATGGTTACATGGTATCTAGGTCACTTACCATCTTATGAAGGAAATGATCAACCGAGTGGATCAACCGGTCTTCTTTGGTCTTCAACTTCGCTTTGGCGTGGATGCGTGAAGGTAATGACACAAGACGCACACCTAGACACCTAGACTCACTTGTTTTGACACCGGAATATGCCAATACCGAAACATGGACTTTACAATGTTTTAGGGATTTAGCATATATCAACACAAGGGGGCAATAGGGAAGATACAACACACCATAATCACAAGAAAATCTAGGTTATTACCATAGTAGCTAGGAAGGGTGTAATAACCTTGAAAAGAAAGAAGAAAACCCTTGAAAATGCTGGGGAAGATGCTGCCCTAGCTTGGAGAACGATCTCCTCGCGTGTTTTGCCTTGGATTTGAAGAATCCAAGCCTTTGGGGTGGTCTTGGGTTTTCAAAACCCTTGATTTTCTTCAAGATGGTGCCTAGGGTTCAAAACCCTTTTCTCTTCTCTCCATTTCTCTCAAAACTCTATGTGTGATGAAAATGAGGACCCAAGGCTCATGCAAGCCTTAAAGGTAAGGGTTGAATACCTCAAAAGACGAAAAAACCATTAATGAAATTCTGCAAAAACGTGAAGGACCGAGCGATCGGTGGTTATGACCGATCAATTGGTGCCCAACCGAGCAATCGGTGTTTTTGACCGAGCGATCGGTCAAAAACATGCTCTCTGAAAAAATTCTCCATACAAAAAAGTTAACCTGTAGAGCCCCGGACCTTTTCACATTTAATGCATGACACTTTCATTGCCATTTTGCCTTTAAAGAGAAATGATTAATAAATAAGGAAGAAAATTGGAAATTCCAACGTCAGAAATGTTCGTTTTTGAAGTACGAACCCAACGCAAGTTGAATCGTCAAAATCCGACGAGCGAGTCAAAAGATATGGCCAAAACAGTCTGGACCTGTAGGCAACCGATCGCTCGGTCCATAGAGCGATCGATCGGTCCAAAACCGATCGATCGGTAGCTATCGATTGGTCAAGATTTTTGTATGGGGAAATTTTCCAGAGAGATGATTTTTGGTCGAGAGCTCGGTCAACACACCGATCGCTCGGTAGGCAACCGATCGATCGGTCATGAACACCGATCGCTCGGTCCTCGCGTTTTTGTAGAAATTTCAGTAAGAGTATTATGGTCTTTTGGTCGGTTTACTCTTACCTTAAGAGTCTTGCCCGAGCCTTTAGGGCTCATTCTCAACACTTAGAGGATTTGGGAGATAAGAAGAGAGGAGAGGGTTTCCTAAGCTAGGGTTTTGCTTTTGGAGAAGAATCAAAGGTGTTTTGAGACCCTAGATTACTTCAAGTCTGGCTTTTCTCCAAGATCAAGGCACAAGCTCGTGAGGAGCATCTCCTCAAGCTAGGGCAGCAGCTACACGGTCGTTTTTAAGGGTTTTCTTCCTCATTTCTTCAAGGTCGGTACTTCTTACTACCCTCCTAGTTATAGTTCCTCTTTTCCCTTTATTTCGTTTGATTTTCCTTTATTTGCACATGTGCTATGAGATGGATGGTTGTGAATGGTGAATGGAGATGGAATGGGCGATTGGATGCCAATGGTTGTGTTGTGATGATTAAAATGGAGAGGGCATTGTATCCATAATAAACACACATTTATGATGTGAGTAAACTCACCTAGAAAAGCATGATTTAGGTTTAAATGAATAATGAATAATGAACACACCATGTTTGATGAAATGCCAAGGTGAATAAAGTGAGTTTTAAATTAGGAAATGTATGCCTAATAAATTATGGAAATTGCTAGGGCCTATGATAGTGTGTTTTTCTTGCTTTCCCTAAATGATGTGAATATTACATTGCTCAATCATTGATGCTATATGTGTTGTGAATTATCCAAATGTCATATTTAAATTTAAATTCAAGTATGTAAACGATTCCCACGAGCACGGCATGCATGACATGATTTACCGAGGTTTTCAAGAACGTGGTTAGAGGTGGGACATATCCTACGATATGTTTTACCTCGCTTTTCACAAGAAAACAAGAACCAACATTCCACGAGGGGTCTCCCCTCACTCACAAGTGCATATCATGAAGAAGGGCCTCCCTTCCCTCGCAAGTACATACATATCATGAAGAAGGGTCTCCCTTCCCTCTCAAGTGCATAAAGAAGGGTCTCCCTTCCCTCTCAAGGCATCTCTCAAGCGCATCTCACAAGGATATCTCACAAGTGTATCTCACAAGTTACATGATCACAAGCAAGCACGCATGACATGATCAAGAATCGTTATCCATTGCCTCGGATAGACGACTTGTTTGACCAATTGAAGGGTGCGCAGTTTTTCTCCAAGATTGACCTTCGATCTGGTTATCATCAGTTGAAGATCAAGAAAGAGGACATTCCGAAGGCAGCATTCCGAACTCGATACGGTCATTAAGAGTTTTTGGTCATGTCTTTTGGACTGACTAACGCACCGGCAGCATTCATGGATTTGATGAATCGGGTGTTTAGATCGTCTCTCGATCAATGTGTGATCGTGTTCGTAGATGATATCCTTGTGTATTCACAGTCACAGGAGGATCACACGAGAGACCTCCGTCTGGTATTGCAGACACTTCGAGAGCATAGTCTGTATGCTAAATTGAGCAAGTGTGAGTTCTGGCTGAACAAGGTGTCTTTTCTTGAACACGTGGTATCTGCTGAAGGTATTTCAGTTGATCCTGCAAAGATTGAAGCGGTGATGAATTGGGAAAGGCCGAAGAGTGTCACCGAGATTCGTAGTTTCCTCGGGTTGGCAGGATATTACAGAAGGTTTGTGGAAGGATTTTCAAGTTTAGCAGCTCCGCTTACCTATCTCACACGGAAGAACACGAGGTTCGCTTGGAGTGATAAGTGCGAGGCTAGTTTCTTGGAGTTGAAAAAGAAGCTTACTTCGGCTCCTGTTCTCACAGTTCCATCTGGGAGCGGTGGTTTCGAAGTCTATAGTGATGCTTCACTAGTGGGACTTGGATGTGTTTTGATGCAGCATAAAAAGGTGGTCGCCTATGCTTCCCGTCAGCTGAAGGAGCATGAGCAGAATTACCCCACACATGACTTAGAGCTCGCTGCGGTCATTTTTGCACTGAAACTTTGGCGTCACTACCTCTGCGAAGAAGAGTTCGTGGTGTTCACAGACCACAAGAGCTTGAAGTATCTTTTCCTCCAGAAGGAGTTGAATATGAGGCAGCGTCGTTGGATGGAGTTCATGAAGGACTACGACTGTTCCATCCAGTACCACCCGGGTAAGGCTAACGTGGTAACCGATGCTCTTAGCAGAGAACCTTACGGAGTTATGGCTCAATTGAGAGTGCAAGAGTGGAAGTTATTACATGATATGTTTCATTTGGACACTACTCTCAGGCATGTCACCTATGGGCCGATAATGTCTAACGTGGTGGTTAGGCCACAGATCCTGAGCCAGATCAAGGAGTTACAGAATTCAGATGTTGAGTTGCTTGCTTACCGAGACAAGTCGGTGAGTAACGGCAATCAGGAGTTCGCTTTAAATGGTGATGGTGCTATCACATTTAAGGGCAGGTTATGTGTCCCCGCCGACACAGTTTTGAGGAATGAAATTTTGAATGAAGCTCACCGATCAAAGTACACGGTACATCCGGGAGGTACTAAGATGTACCAGAATCTCAAGAAGCACTACTGGTGGCGAAACATGAAGAGGGAAGTCGCTGAGTACGTCGCTAGATGTTTGATTTGCCAGCAGGTAAAAGCCGAACATCAAAGGCCGGCAGGTCTTTTGCAGTATCTTCCTATTCCGGAGTGGAAATGGGAGAACATCTCGATGGATTTCATTGTGAGTTTGCCGCGAACGGCGAAGGGCTCCGATGCTATTTGGGTGATTGTGGACAGGTTGACTAAGTCTGCACATTTTATTCCGTACCGAACTACTTTCAATGCAAATCAGTTGGTAGCCCTATATGTTAAGGAGGTGGTTCGACTGCACGGTGTGCCAGTTTCTATTGTGTCTGATCGAGATCCTCGGTTTACTTCCAGGTTTTGAAAAACTTTCCAGGATGCTATGGGTTCTCGTTTAGAATTCAGTATCGCCTTCCATCCTCAGACCGATGGACAAACGGAAAGGGTGAATCAAGTAGTGGAGGATATGCTCCGAGCTTGTATGCTGGATTTTCAGGGTAGTTGGGAGGAACAGTTGCCGTTGGTTGAGTTTGCCTACAACAATAGCTATCAGGCAAGCATCCAGATGACACCTTTTGAAGCTCTGTATGGTCGGAGTTGTCGATCACCGCTATACTGGGATGAAGTTGGTGAGAGGAAGATTCTTGGTCTTGAGTTGATAGAGCGGACCGCAGAAAGGGTCAAAATTGTCCGAGAACGATTGAAAAGTGCTCAGGATAGACAGAAGAGCTATGCGGATATACGCCGCAGAGATTTAGAATTCCGAGTTGGAGATCGGGTCTTTGTGAAGATTTCGCCGAGTCGGGGAATCATGCGATTCGGGAAGAAGGGAAAGCTCAGTCCTAGGTACGTGGGACCATTTGAGATCGTCACAAGGGTTGGTGAGGTTGCTTACAGGGTAGCACTACCGCCTCACATGGCAGCGGTCCATAATGTATTTCACGTCTCTATGCTTAGAAAATACATTTCGGATCTGTCTCACGTCATCGCTCTTGATCCTGTTGAGATTCGAGAGGATCTTACGTTGGTTGAGCAACCAGTTCAGATTATGGATCGTCGAGATCAAGTGTTGCGAACCAAGACTATCCCTTTAGTCCTAGTGAAGTGGCAGCATCATTCCAAGGAAGAGGCTACATGGGAGCGAGAAGCAGAAGTGAAGGAAAAGTACCCTCACTTGTTTGAGTAGTTTTCCTTGTTAATTTTGTGTGTATTTTGTTCTAGTTATGTTTTTGGCATCGTTCTAATTTCGAGGACGAAATTCTTGTAAGGGGGGAGGGATGTAGAGCCCCGGAATTTCATTTCACTAAGAATGAATAGTGTGTGAATAGTGCCCAAGTGTGGTTTGGTACACTTATGGGTCTTATGTTAATATATGTGTTTGGAATTATGGCGTATATGTTCCAATGGGTCTATATGTCCTTAGGGAATGTGTTGAAAGCATAAAAGAGTGTTGGAAGTGCATTGGGGAAGATTCGAGTGGTGTAAACAAGGTTTTTCAGCAAAGCAGGGGTCGACCGATCGCTCGGTCATTTCCAGCGATCGATCGGTCAACTACCGATCGCTCGATAGCTGTCGCAAGGTTAACTTTTTTTGTATGGAGAAAAATTCCAGAGAGTGTGTTTTTGACCGATCTCTCGGTCAAAACACCGATCGACCGGTAAGCCACCGATCGCTCGGTCCATACCACCGATCGATCGGTCATACGCAGATTTTCTTCATTAAGGGTGTTTAAGACTTTGACCATCACCCTTTGCCTATAAATAGGCTGAGTTCGTGCCTTAGGGTTTCAGAAACCCTCTATGCCCTATCTTAGGAGATTTTGAGAGAGAGAAGAAATAGAGGAACTACTTGTTGATCAAGCTTTTGGAAGATCAAGTTCTTCCTTTCCATTTGGTGTTTTCCAACCAAGAACTCACTGTTCTTGCTTGTTCCAGCCATTGGGAGTCAAACTCATTGATTTCTCTAAGGTAGATACACTCTACTACAATCTTGCAATCCTACTAGTTACTAATTATGATTCTTCTTATCTATGCCCTATCTATATGTATTGATTTTATGTATGAAAATGTGTGATTATATACTTGGATGAAGGTTACTATTATGATGCACTCTAAGTGTTTGATAAAATACCTCTAAGGGATTCTATGCTTAAATACGATGATTTCTCTTATTAAGTGCATATGCTCGCTTGTCTCGCATAAACCGATGGTTTCCATGGATTTCTCCAAGTACAAACAAAGGTTTTTCACGAAAAGACTAATAATGAATGATTCTAAGTAACTCTATGATTTCTCTAAGATCGCTTCACAAGCTCTAAGGATCATACGATGCTCACAAGGAAACTCTATGATAATGCTCTAAGATCGTTTTACAAGCTCCACGGATCACAATGAAATGCTCTAAGATCTCTAAGGTTATGCTCTATGGAAATGCTCTAAGGTTATTGCTCTATGCTCTATGTCTCTACGGATCATAATGACTCTAAGTAACTCCATGAACTCACAAGAACTCATAAGGCTATGATTATCGATTGACTCACATGGTTACAGTTTTGTTTTCGAATATTATCTCACATACGTTTCACGGTTTCCATGCTTTAAGGAATTTACGGATTTCATTCTTCAGGTCTTGTATGCTCCATGCCTAACCGCTTTATTGTGATTAGTTTGTATACACTGAGTATTCCATGCTCAGTTGATATTGTTATGATCGGCAGGTGCTCGGGTTCCATTCAATTTGTGTGGCGAAGAACCTTGGGTCGAGGAAGAGTACCGTGACCCGGAGCCTTCCATGACGATGGTGCTTTAGATAGGAGTCGTGACTTCGATTTCTGTTGATCGACCGACTTAGAACTTGTGTCTTTTGTTATGTGAGTGTGGGGTTTGTCCACTCCACTTTTGGGTTTCTCACACAGGTATACTTGTTGGTTCTTACTTGAGCCAAGTTATAGGAGTATTCATTTTGCTTCCGCTATGTTTAGTAATTTACTTTCCGCTGTGCATTGTATTTCGTTTCCGCTATGTATATTCAGGTACTCTGTCAGGTTTCCACGTGTGCCTTATGTATCATACTGGAGGTGTGATATGGCGGTCACGAGTCAAGGTACCCTTAACTCCTAGGGAGTATTTTGGGTCGCGACAGACTTGGTATCAAAGCTAGTTATGTTAGTTATGTCTAACGACAGACTTAGTTAGGTCACTCAGGCTTGGCCTAAGCGGAAGTAGGTCACTCAGGCTTGCCAGGATTGCCTCCATACAGGGAGATTGAGTTTGTCATCGAGCTTGCACCAGGCACAACTCCTATTTTCAGGGCTCTGTATAGAATGGCCCCTAGTGAACTCAAAGAGTTGAAGACTCAGTTGGAGGAATTACAAGGCCTTGGTTTCATTCGACCAAGTGTCTCACCGTGGGGTGCCCCGGTGTTGTTTGTTAAGAAGAAAGATGGTTCGATGCGGATGTGCGTCGATTACCGGCAATTGAACAAGGTCACTATAAAGAATAGGTATCCATTGCCTAGAATTGATGATTTGTTCGATCAGTTGAAGGGAGCGAGATTTTTCTCAAAGATAGACCTTCGATCGGGTTATCACCAGTTGAAGATTAAGGTGGAAGATGTTCCCAAAACTGCTTTCAGGACTCGGTATAGACACTACGAGTTCTTGGTGATGCCTTTTGGACTCACGAACGCGCCGGCAGCCTTTATGGATTTGATGAACCGGGTGTTCCGGCCATATCTTGATAGGTGCGTGATTGTATTTGTTGATGACATTTTGGTCTATTCCCAGACATGGGAAGATCACACACGTGACCTACGCCTTGCTTTGGAAATGCTAAGAGAGCACAAGCTATACGCCAAACTTAGCAAGTGTGAGTTTTGGTTAGAAGAGGTGGCATTCCTAGGCCACGTTGTTTCTGCAGAAGGTATCTCGGTAGATCCAAAGAAGATCGAAGCAGTTATGAGTTGGGCGAGGCCCAAGAGTGTTACCGAGATACGCAGTTTTCTTGGGCTGGCAGGCTACTACAAGAAATTTGTAGAGGGTTTCTCCAGCCTTGCAGCCCCGCTCACTTACCTGAGAAGGAAGAACGCCAAGTTTGTATGGAGTGATAAGTGCGAGATCAGTTTCACGGAACTGAAGAAGAGGCTTACTACAACTCCTGTCCTTACAGTGCCATCCAGACCTTATGGGTATGAGGTGTATAGTGATGCCTCGCACGTTGGACTTGGGTGCGTACTCATGCAACACAAGAAAGTCATTGCCTATGCATCAAGGCAATTAAAGGAGCATGAGAAGAATTATCCCACGCACGACTTGGAGCCTGCGGCGGTCGTGTTTGCACTTAAGATTTGACGTCATTACCTTTATGGGGTGGAGTTCTATGTGTTTACCGATCACAAGAGTCTCAAGTATCTCTTTTCCCAAAAGGAGCTGAATCTAAGGCAACGGCGTTGGATGGAATTTTTGAAAGACTATGATTGTACCATTCAATACCGGGTAAAGCAAATGTAGTGGCTGATGCTTTGAGTAGAAGACCTCAGGGGTTGTTAGCACACATGTTGGTTCAAGAATAGAAGCTACTAGAAGATTTGGCAAATCTGGACATCAGTGTGAATAACTTTGTCCGTGGTCCTACCTTGGCAAATGTTACGGTTCGGCCGTACATTATAGATTTGATCCAAGAATATCAAGCCATGGATGCGGAATTGTTGGCTTTCCGGGACAAGGAAGTTGCCAAGGGCAGTGAAGACTTTTCTCTCACTAGTCGGGGTGCTATCACATTCAAGGGAATGTTGTGCGTCCCAGCCAATGCAGATCTTCGAAGAGAGATTTTGGATGAAGCACACCGTTCGAAGTACACAGTGCATCCAGGGGGTACAAAGATGTACCGGAACCTCAAGAGTCACTTTTGGTGGCGGAATATGAAGAGGGAGGTTGCGGAATATGTAGCACGGTGCTTGGTGTGTCAACAAGTGAAAGCAGAACACATGCGGCCCGCAGGTCTATTATAGTCCCTTTCGATTCCCGAGTGGAAATGGGAGAACATATCCATGGATTTCATAGTTGGCTTGCCAAAGACGGCAAGGGGCTCAGATGCGATATGGGTAGTAGTGGATCGTTTGACGAAGTCCGCTCACTTCTTGCCTTACCGAACTACCTTCAACTCTATTCAGTTAGCCGCTCTATACATCAAGGAAGTGGTGAGGTTGCACGGAGTGCCCGTCAGTATTGTGTCGGATCGGGATCCAAGACTTTGATTTCAGCACCGCTTTTCATCCAAAGACGGATGGACAAACCGAGAGAGTGAACCAAGTCATTGAAGACATGCTTCGGGCTTGTATGTTGGATTTCAGAGGCAGTTGGGAAGAGCACTTGCCTTTGGTTGAATTCGCCTATAATAACTGCTATCATGCAAGAATCCAATTGGCACCATTTGAGGCCTTGTATGGGCGAAGTTGTAGGTCTCCTCTCTATTGGGATGAGGTAGGAGAAAGGAAAGTACTTGGTCCGGAGTTGATTGAGCAAACTGCAAACACAATTAAGATCATTCGGGATCGATTGAAAGCCGCTCAAGATCGCCAGAAAAGTTATGCGGACACGCTCCGTAGGGACTTTGAATTTCAAGTAGGGGATCAAGTTTTTGTGAAAGTATCTCCTAGTAAGGGGATTATGAGATTCGGCAAAAGAGGCAAGCTCAGTCCTCGGTATGTTGGGCCTTTTGAGATTATCACGCGGGTTGGTGAAGTTGCTTATCGAGTAGCTCTTCCACCTCACATGGCCGCGGTTCACAACGTTTTCCATGTGTCTATGCTTCGGAAGTACATTGCGGATCCTTCGCATGTCATAGACTGGGAACCGTTGGAAATTCGAGAGAATCTCACGTTAGTTGAAAAGCCGGTTCAGATTTTGGATCGAAGAGATCAAGTGCTTCGCAACAAGACAATCCCTTTGGTTCTTGTGCAATGGCAACACCATGTTCGGGAAGAAGCTACATGGGAGCGTGAAGCCGAAGTCAAAGCGAAGTACCCAGAATTAATTGAATGAGTTTTTGTATAAGTTGTATATGACTTGTAATTTTTCTTTTTGGTTTGTAATGCAAGTAGCGTCTAAATTTCGAGGACGAAATTTTTGTAAGGGGGGGAGGATGTAGAGCCCCGGACCTTTTCACATTTAATGTATGACACTTTCGTTGCTATTTTGCCTTTAAAGAGAAATAATTAATAAATAAGGAAGAAAATTGGAAATTCCAACGTCAGAAATGTTCGTTTTCGAAGTACGAACCCAACGCAAGTTGAATCGTCAAAATCCGACGAGCGAGTCAAAAGATATGGCCAAAACAGTCTGGACCTGTAGGCAACCGATCGCTCGGTCCATAGAGCGATCGATCGGTCCAAAACCGATCGATCGGTAGCTATTGACTGGTCAAGATTTTTGTATGGGGAAATTTTCCAGAGAGATGATTTTTGGTCGAGAGCTCGGTCAACACACCGATCGCTCGGTAGGCAACCGATCGATCGGTCATGAACACCGATCGCTCGGTTCTCGCGTTTTTGCAGAAATTTCAGTAAGGGTATTATGGTCTTTTGGTCGGTTTACTCTTACCTTAAGAGTCTTGCCCGAGCCTTTAGGGCTCATTCTCAACACTTAGAGGATTTGGGAGATAAGAAGAGAGGAGAGGGTTTCCTAAGCTAGGGTTTTGCTTTTGGAGAAGAATCAAAGGTGTTTTGAGACCCTAGATTACTTCAAGTCTGGCTTTTCTCCAAGATCAAGGCACAAGCTCGTGAGGAGCATCTCCTCAAGCTAGGGCAGCAGCTACACGGTCGTTTTTGGAAGGGGTTTCTTCCTCATTTCTTCAAGGTCGGTACTTCTTACTACCCTCCTAGTTATAGTTCCTCTTTTCCCTTTATTTCTTTTGATTTTCCTTTATTTGCACATGTGCTATGAGATGGATGGTTGTGAATGGTGAATGGAGATGGAATGGGCGATTGGATGCCAATGGTTGTGTTGTGATGATTAAAATGGGGAGGGCATTGTATCCATAATAAACACACATTTATGATGTGAGTAAACTCACCTAGAAAAGCAAGATTTAGGTTTAAATGAATAATGAATAATGAACACACCATGTTTGATGAAATGCCAAGGTGAATAAAGTGAGTTGTAAATTAGGAAATGTATGCCTAATAAATTATGGAAATTGCTAGGGCCTATGATAGTGTGTTTTTCTTGCTTTCCCTAAATGATGTGAATATTACATTGCTCAATCATTAATGCTATATGTGTTGTGAATTATCCAAATGTCATATTTAAATTTAAATGCAAGTATGTACACGATTCCCACGAGCACGGCATGCATGACATGATTTACCGAGGTTTTCAAGAACGTGGTTAGAGGTGGGACATATCCTACGATATGTTTTACCTCGCTTTTCACAAGAAAACAAGAACCAACATTCCACGAGGGGTCTCCCCTCACTCACAAGTGCATATCATGAAGAATGGCCTCCCTTCCCTCGCAAGTACATACATATCATGAAGAAGGGTCTCCCTTCCCTCTCAAGTGCATTGCATAAAGAAGGGTCTCCCTTCCCTCTCAAGGCATCTCTCAAGCGCATCTCACAAGGATATCTCACAAGTGTATCTCACAAGTTACATGATCACAAGCAAGCACGCATGACATGCATGACCTGACACGTACGACACGCTCGACAAGATCAAGCAAGACAAACACGACAAGCTTTCAAGTACGAAAAGATATTTCAAGCCAAGTCAAGTGCACGATGTTTTCAAGAGGTTTTATCGGCTTTCTACGAAATACAAACAAGATTATAAATTGCTTTACTTCCTTGTATGATATGAATTGTTTCCGTCTAACATATATGAATTGCTCCTGATTTATGTATTGCCATTTTTTTGCTATGACTATTGGTTAGTATTTGGTACCCACTGAGTATTCCATGCTCAGCCGTACTTCTTATGTCGGCAGGTTCTGAGGGAGTTGCTGCTCCATTTGATGTTTGTGCTCCTGGTCCATGGGTGGAAGAGGAGTACGTCGAGGAGCCTTTGGAGGAACCTCCCGTAGAGGGTTATCAGTAGGTGGTGTTAGATTCTGAGTGGATTAGCTGTGGGTGAGCATGAGTGATTATATCCATGTATTTTGGCGGGCATGTCCGCACTTTCTTTGTTTTGATTTCTTTGTATTAAACTTGGACCATGTGTATATACTTAGAGGTTGTTAGACTTCCGCTGTGTTTTATAGTTATGTTTCCGTTGTCATCCTCTATTGTATATGCTCTGTGGGTTTTTGCAGGTTGGTTTGTCAAGCAAGTCATGTAAGCCATGATTAGTCGTCCAAAGTTCACTCTAACTCCAAGGGTGGGTTTTGGGTCACGACATAACCTGTTGATAGCTACTGATCGATCGGTTTTGGATCGAGCGATCGATTGTGGACCGATCGATCCCTAGCGATTGGTGCTCTACAGGTTTTTGCTGTTTCGGTCATATCTTTTGACTCGTTCATCGGATCTTGATGATTCAACTTGCGTTGGATTTGTCTTTCGAAAAGGAACATTTCTGGTATTTCAGAATCTTCAATTTCTCCTTTATTTATTAATTACACTACGTGAAAGGCCAATTAGCTACGAAAGTGCTATTCATTAAGTACGGAAAAGTCTGGGGTCCTACATTCTCCCCCCCTTAACAAAATTTCATCCCCAAAATTTGGACGATACATACACGCACAAAACCACCACAAAATACAAGGAAATGCCAAAGCTCTAAACAAACAATTGGGGATATTTTTTCTTTACTTCGGCCTCACGCTCCCAAGTAGCTTCTTCCCTTGAATGGTGTTGCCATCTTACGAGGACTCATAGAATGATTTTATTGCGCAAGACTTGATCTCCCTTGTCCAAGATCTGCACCGGTTGTTCAACTAGGGTGAGGTCCTCACGAATCTCTACCGGATCAAGCTTGATGACATAAGAAGTATCCGAGACATACTTCCAGAGCATAGAGACATGGAACACATTGTGGACCGCCGCCATGCGAGCGGGCAAGGTAACCCGGTAAGCAACCTCACCTACTCTGGTGATAATCTCGAATGGACCCATGTACCTTGGGCTAAGCTTGCCTCTCTTCCCGAATCTCATAACACCCTTGGTCGATGAAATCTTGACAAAAACCAAGTCGCCAACCCGAAATTCAAGATCTCTCATTCGGTCGTCGGCATAACTCTTCTGTCGATCTTGTGCGGTCTTTAACCGTCCCTGGATAAGTTTGACCCTGTTTGCAGTTTGCTCAATCAATTCTGTGTCTATGATTTTCCTTTCTCCGACTTCATCCCAATACAAAGGGGATCTACAACTTCTCCCGTACAAAGCCTCAAAAGGCGCCATCTGTATGCTTGCCTGGTAGTTATTATAAGCAAACTCTACCAAAGATAAGTGGTCTTCCCAACTTCCCTTGAAGTCTAGCATACATGCCCAGAGCATATCCTCTATGATTTGATTCACCCGTTCTGTTTGCCCGTCCGTCTGTGAGTGAAAAGCGGTGCTGAAGTCCAACTGATATCCCATAGCACCTTGGAAGCTCTTCTAGAACCTGGAAGTGAATCGGGGATCCCTGTCCGATATAATACTCACTAGTACTCCATGCAACCGAACTATTTCTTTGATATACAATGTAGCCAACTGATTAGAATTGAAGGTAGTCCGGTACGGCAAGAAATGGGTGGACTTCTTGAGTCTGTCAACTACAACCCATATAGCATCGGTGTTTCTAGCCGTCTTCGGCAACCCTACAATGAAGTCCATAGAGATATGTTCCCATTTCCACTCGGGAATGGGGAGGGACTGTAAAAGTTCAGCCGGTCTCTTGTGCTCGGCCTTGACTTGCTGGCATACCAAGCACCTGAATACATACTGTAGAGCCCCAGATTTTTTGTTTTTTTTCATGCTTAATACATGACACTTTCGTTGTCATCTCGCCTTTTAAGAGGTATGATTAATAAATGAAGAAGAACTTGGAAATTTCGAAATGTCAGAATTGTTCCTCTTCGAAGTACGAACACAACGCAAGTTGAATCGTCAAAATCGGACGAACGAGTCAAAAGATATGGCCAAAACAGTCTGTACCTGTAGGAAAACGTATACTGTGTGCATCCGTTGTACAACCCACCACGGGCACGTTGTACAACTCACCACGGGCACGTTGTACAACTCACCACGGGCACTATTCATAGTACAACGAGTTGGCACTATTCATAGTACAACGAGTTGGCACTATTCACAGCACAACGAGTTGGCACTATTCATAGTACAACGAGTTGGCACTATTCACAGCACAACGAGTTGGCACTATTCACAGCACAACGAGTTGGCACTATTCATAGTACAACGAGTTGGCACTATTCATAGCACAACGAGTTGGCACTATTCACAGCACAACGAGTTGGCACTACTCACAGCACAACGAGTTGGCACTATTCATAGCACAACGAGTTGGCACTATTCACAGCACAACGAGTTGGCACTATTCACAGCACAACGAGTTGGCACTATTCACAGCACAACGAGTTGGCACTATTCATAGTACAACGAGTTGGCACTATTCACAGCACAACGAGTTGGCACTATTCACAGTACAACGAGTTGGCACTATTCACAGCACAACGAGTTGGCACTATTCACAGCACTATTCACAGAAATCCCAATAAGGGTATTTCGGTCGTTTGGTCAGTTCACTCTTACCTTAAGAGTTTAATCTGAGCCTTTAGGGCTTCATTCGACACTTAAAGAGTTTGAGAGAATAGGAGAAAGGGGAGAAGGCGATTCCAACCTAGGGTTCCCATTTTGGAGAGAAATCAAAGGGTTTTGAAACCCTAGATCAACCTCCAGCCCATTTTTCTTCAAGATCAAGGCACAAACTCGTGAGGAGCATCTCCTCAAACTAGGGCAGCAGCTACACAGTCGTTTTGGAAAGGGGTTTCTTCCTCATTTCTTCAAGGTCGGTGCTTCTTACTACCCTCCTAGTTATAGTTCCTCTTTCCCCTTCTTTTCTCTTCATTTTCTTTCATTTACACATGTGCTATGAGATGGATAAATGGTAAATGGTAAATGGTGAATGGTGAATGATGAATGGAGATGGGATGGGCGATTGGATGCCAATGGTCGTGTGTGATGAACAAATGGGGAAGGGCATTGTTCCAATAATGAACGTACATGTATGATATGAATAAAACCCATCTAGAAAAGCATGTTGTAGGGTAAATCCATAATGAACACACCATGTTTGATGAAATGCCAAGGTGAACACAGTGAGCTGAAAATCTGGAAATGCATGCCTAATAAATTATGAATATTGCTAGGGACTATGATAGTGTGTTTCCTGCTTTCCCATAATGCTATGAATATTACATTACTAAATCTTTGATACTATATGTGTTGTGAAATTACCCAAATGTCATCTTTAAATTTGAATGCAAGTATGTACACGGTTTCCACGAGCACGGCATGCATGGCACGATTTATCGAGGTTTTCAAGAACATGGTTAGAGGTGGGACATATCCTACGATATGTTTTACCTCGCTTTTCACAAGAAGACACGAACCAACATTCCACGAGGGGTCTCCCCTCACTCACAAGTGCATATCATGAAGAAGGGTCTCCCTTCCCTCGCAAGTACATACATATCATGAAGAAGGGTCTCCCTTCCCTCGCAAGTGCATTGCATAAAGAAGGGTCTCCCTTCCCTCTCAAGGCATCTCACAAGGACACCTCACAAGGATATCTCACAAGTTACATGATCACAAGCAAGCACGCATGACATGCATGACATGACACGACATACAAGAATCAAGCAAGATAGACATGACAAGCTTTCAAGTACAAAAAGATATTTCAAGTCAAGTCAAGTGCACGATGTTTCAAGAGGATTTATCGGTTTTCTACGAATTACAAGCATGATTATAAACTGCTTTACTTCCTTGTATGATGTGAATTGTTTCCGTTTGACATATATGAATTGCTCCTGATTATGTATTGCTATTTCTACGCTATAATTGTTGGTTAGTATTTAGTACCCGCTGAGTATTCCATGCTCAGCCGTACTTCTTATGTCGGCAGGTTCTGAGGGATCTGCTGCCCCATTTGATGTTTGTGCTCCTGGTCCATGGGTGGAAGAGGAGTACGCCGAGGAGCCTTTGGAGGAACCTCCCGTAGAGGGTTATCAGTAGGTGGTGATTAGATTCTGAGTGGATTAGCTGTGGGTGAGATGAGAGTTAGATTTATGTATTTTGGCGGGCATGTCCGCACTTTCTTTGGAGACTTTTGTATAAACTTGGATTTGCGTATGTATATACATAGAGGTTTGGTAGTCTTCCGCTGTGCTATGTTAGAGTATGTTTCCGCTATTTATATCCTCTATTGTATATGCTCTGTGGGTTTTGCAGGTTAGTTGTCAAGCAAGTCATGATTAGTCGTCCAAAGTTCACTCTAACTCCTAGGGTGGGTTTTGGGGCGCGACAGAAGTGGTATCAGAGCTTAGGCTTTAGGTCTCTAGGGTCACTTAGAATCTTATACCACGGCTTGACAAGAGCATATGTCAGGAAACAAGTTAGGAAGAAAGTAAGTCGGAAGAGAGTCTTGATCCAAGTGTAAGACTAAACTTTAGTCTTAGTCAAAATGGTTGTTTCAACCAAGTTCGAGCCTTAGGAACGCTAGAACACCAAAGTATAATATTATAAATACTCTGATGACTTAATGCGATGTATATTAGTATTATACAACTAATACAAATTGGATTATTGTGAAATGGCATTGAAGTAAACTGTGGTTTCAAGTTAGACTCATGTGGTGTTATTATTCTCAGGACTTGAGTCATGAGACGGAACACACGGGGTCGTGGACCACATACCAGAGCTTCCTCTTCTTCACGGGATGAGGATGAGCAGCCGGACCTCTCTCGAGTCTTAGGCTCTATTGCTGAGACACTCGCCATACTGGCGGCTCGGCAGGCTATACCATCATCGGCGGCACCTACTCCACCGCCCGTAGCTCCAGTACATCGTGCCGCTGGAGTTGAGGCATTCAGGAGATTGAGGCCTCCATCCTTCCATGGGAGTGTGGACCCTCTTACCGCGGAGGCATGGATCCTCCAGATGGAGAAGATCTTTACGGTCCTCTCACCTTCAGAGGAGGAGAGAGTAGCATGGGCAGCTTTCATGCTAGAAGGCGAAGCCCATCATTGGTGGTTGTCCGCACTGAGGACGAGAGATTTGACCATGCAGGGTCTACCTTGGACTTGGGAGGAGTTCAAGGATACTTTTTACAAAAAGTATTTTCCGATTGGAGCACGGGAAAAGAAAGAGAGAGAATTCATCAACCTTGAGCAAGGTTTGATGTCGGTGGCACAATACGAGGCCAAGTTCTCGGAGTTGTCGAGATTTGCGCCTCATATGGTTGCTACTGAGGCAATGAAGGCGAGGAGATTTGAGCAAGGGCTCAAGGATGTGATTATGGAGAAGGTGTCCGTTTTCAGGCATACTGCCTACCCTGAGGTAGTAGACAAGGCCTTATTGGTCGAGGCCAATTCGGAGACAGTGTCCAAGAAGAGGGAGTTGGCGAGAGGCCAAGCTAGTAGTTCAGCACCTCCAGAGAGGCGGACTCGTTATCAGTATGCGTGGCCAGCACCATCGATGAGGCCTTCTTATGCGCCTCCAGCTCCACGGCAGTATGTGCCTCAGGCACCGAGACCGCAGGCTCTTCCAGCCCCACGGCCTGTTGCACCTCAGACGATGAGGTATGCTCCACTTCCGGCCCCTCCGACTTATGCACACGAGGTCTGCACTTCATGCGGCCGAAGGCACCCGGCAGGGGATTGCCGAAGGGCATCGGGTGGATGTTTTCATTGTGGTCGCCAGGGCCATATGATCAGGGATTGCCCCAGTCGGCATTTACCAGGCCAGTCTCAGGGGATTAGTCCACCAGCACGCCCAGCAGGATCATATCAGGCGTCATCTCAGACTACCCGGTCTACACCTCAGTCTCGCCAGGCGAATCAGGGGCGTGTATTTGCTTTGACAGAGGGTGATGCACTTGCATCTGATGATGTGGTGCAAGGTACGCGTTTGGAATTATTTTCGTTATTTGTGATTGATATGTTGTGTTTTATCCCATGTGTACATACTTGGTATGATATATATATATACCTATGTGTATACACTGTTGATGCATGGATTGACTTAGCTAGTTAAAAATTTCAGGAACCCTACTAGTCAATGAGTATTTGGCTAGAGTATTGATTGATACCGGGTCTACTCATTCGTTTGTCTCGCCGAGTTTTTCAGAAGGTTTTTCTGCAGGGCCAAGTCAGCTAGAACCGGAGTTAGCCATTTCGACTCCTCTCGGCAAAACAGTATTGGCAGATAAAGTGTATAGAAATAGTGTGGTCCAAGTTGGAAGCCACGAATTGGCGGTTGATCTCATCGTCCTTGGGTTCCAAGACTTTGATGTTATATTGGGAATGGATTGGTTAGCAGCACATCATGGGCATGTAGCTTGCTTTGAGAAAATGGTACTCTTCAAGCCAGTAGAAGGAAAACCATTCCACTTTCGCGGGTTGAGAAGTAGATCTATTGCTAGTTTTGCGGC